>APFE031334467.1:22807-37527 GCA_000404065.3 Pinus taeda | reverse complement strand
TGCAACAAAATAACAAATGGTTTAGTAAATGGGGTATTTGCTTGAACACATGTCCCATAAACAATAAAGAGATAAAATCTTGTGTTATGGATAAATTCCTCAAGCGTACTTGGGATAAGGATCTAGGAAGAAAAAAAAGTACTATATTGAAGTGTTTAATCCCACCCAGAGTCATCAACAAAAATAATACATAAAGGCCAATATTTCTTGGAGAGCTAAGATTCTTATTGCTTAGTTAAGGACTAATTCTCATCGACTTTGTTGTGAAACAGGGCGCTGGAAAAGGTCAAAAGACGTGTGAGAGGAAAGATTATGTATTTTTTGTTCTTTTGGAAAAGTGGAAATAGAAAAGCATTTCATTTTAGAATGTGAGGCCTTCAAAGACAACATGGAAATTTATGCAGATATTTTGGTAGCTAGCTCTTGGGATAATCTATTTAACAGAGGTTTGTCGAAAAACTAGGATTGTTTATTGTGAGGCTTCACGGGAAAATGGCTAAATACATCAACCAGATGAAGAAGCAATTTGTCCCATGGGCTATTTTTAGCCTCACGAACGTTAAAATAATTTTCTTGCTTTCTTTCTTTATAAATAATCTAACAAATTTTTTATCCATGTTCATATTAATATTATTGTTTTGATGCTTATTTGATATACATCTAACTTGTAGGAAGTCTAAAAATTATATCTGTAAGTTAGATAAACCTTTATAATTTTGATTTTTTATTATTATTTTAATTTTATAAAATTAAATAATTTATTCTTAATTTTAATGTTATTTTTATATTTGTCTATGGGTTTATAGTCAAAATGATTTTACTTTCAATTAGTTCTGAATTTTTTTAAAAAGATTTTATAATGTTTATTAAAGTTTTGAAAAAAATAACTATTAAATTGAATATTTAGAAAATTAAAAAAAGATTGAAATTTTTGAAATTTGAATTTATATTTTTTTATTGGCTCATATTTTATTTAAAAAAAAAAACAACTATATGTCACCAAGTACACATTACATATATCAAATCTCAATATATATGAAAAACAATACACACATCAAATCTCAAAATTTATGAAATTTTCATATAAGAGTGGTCCCAATCCTGTTTAAATTAATTAATGTATAATTTTTTAAAATAATTTACAAAATTTACTCAAGTTTTAACAATCACATTTTTATTTTATGAACTTTCTTTGTGGTTATATATATATATATATATATGGTATTTTAAATGTGAAATCCTTTTATATATAGATTCACTATTATAGTATAACATATAAAATACTTAATATGAGAAAAACATCTAAAATTATTATGTCACTACTTAAAAAAAATATATTCCTAAATTGTAATAGGAAATCTTTAACAAAATCCTTTTAAAGCCTTACTACTAGACTCTAATACTATTGCAACAACTACAAAAGAATCCAACAAATATATTTATGATATTCTATCACTTCCTATATCAATATAGAGATATTTTTGAAAATGCAATCTAAGTTCTTTCTCTAAACTCTTATTGCATTTGAGTCCCTTCTTACATTACTAAACCTTCATAAATTGATTTATAATTGGAACAATATATTCTATTGTTTTTCATAAAAATATAAAATGCTTAAAACTTGACTATTCCTTTACTAACAACATATTTCAAAATAATATAATGTATTGATAAGAAAAAACAATGTCACCTCCGTTATAAATCTTTATAGCTCTTGACAATTTTTTTATAATTAATTTGTGTTCACTTATATTATAGAATGTTTTTCTTTCAAATATTTTTACCTACCTTTAATAATAGCTTGATTTTATGATATTAAATGCTTTTCTTTCAAACATTGTTACTTACCTTTAATAGCTTGTTTGATTTTATAGGTGACTTGTGTAGGAGTCATATAAGGCCTTGAAATATCAAGTTGTCAAATAATGCAAGATAAATACTTATAAGCATTTGTAAATGCATTAGTTATTTACAAATATAGAGAGCAAACAAAAGTCAATTGATGCCATTTGTTGTCAAAAATTTTGTTATAAATGATTTTAATGCAAAATAAAAATTTCATTGTTTTAACTAAATAATTTTGAATCTTAACTTTGTGAATTCAACTATAAAAATATTTCTACTTAAAAACCTTAACAATTCTTTTTTTTTAATATTTTGAAAAAATGTTTTAATATTTTGAAGTAGAAATAGAAATTCAAAAGTTGAAGAAGATCTAGATTATTATAATGTAGCCTACGAAATAAAACCTTGCAAATCACAAGTTTTAATAATTAAAAAAATTTAAGATCTTTATTCATAGACATGAGGGTATTTTTTTCTTAGATACAATAACTTATGCTATCAATTACTTTTTGCATAAAAGGCATGTACTGAACATCAAGGTTGCATATTACACTTTATCATTGTATATTCTTGTATGATGATTATTTAATCTTTCACAATATTGATTTTTATAACTATTTATTTTTTAGTAAAATTAGATGATAAAATTTTTCTTGATATTATGAATCTATGTTTTTAAAAGCATAAATAAAACATCATAAAAAACTCCTAAACACTTAAATTATGTAAATTACAAAACTTAAATTTTCCATTCCAAAAATATTTACTAAATTTTAACTAAAAATATTAAAAACATATTAATTAAATTACACTTTTATCTATTAAACTAAGAAACTTCACCAAATTATAAATAATCATCACCAAATTATAAATAATCAACACTAATTTCTATGCATAATTTCATTCATTTTTTAAAGTGAAAACCCAATTAAGATAATTATTTCTGTTGCCACTTTATGCTAAAAACAAATTACTTTTATAATTTAAAAAATAACAAACCATAAAGTGATAAAAATATTACTAAAAGAATATGTAAGGCCATTTATTAAGAAAATATAAATATTACGAAAATATGAAAGAATTATTATACAATATCATTAACGCAAAATTATTTTTAAATATAATTTTAGTTATAATAGTCAAGAGCATGCGTTTCTTCCTAAAAAGTTACTGGTTGAAAACCAAGGGTAGAGTATGTATGCTTTTGTAGACTTAGCAGTCAAATCGCTACACGGAAGTGGGTCCCTTGTCCCACAAACAAAAGGTCTCATACACCAATTGCTACACGGAAGTGGGTCTCTTGTCCCACAAACAAGAAATCTCATACACCAATTTAGTGTTTAACTTGATCTGTGTAACTTGATCAAACCTTAAAATTAGATCTCTAACTTCATTAATATTCTTTAAAATCCCACCCTCTCACACGTGTGATTTCAACCCGCCTTATACCTCTTATACGTCCTATTATTACTACCAAACCCCAAGACCCGCCTTATACCTCTTATACGTCCTAGTATTACTACCAAACCCCAACAATTTATACCATTCTCACACGGAAACCATCAACGACCGGACATTGCAAGACCTTAATACTATATCCATCTAAATACACGATTTAGTAGGCAAAGGAAGATATACTTATGCAAAGTCTTTTCCTACAGTTAGTAGTGAGCGACCCTCACCCGCTGACTAATTATACTGAACTGATCCATGTGTGTGAGTTGGTGTTGAGAAATTTTATGAGATTTAAAACAAGGGTGTATCTGCCCTTGTTGCTTCCATCGTGGCTGCTCCACGAGCCACTTTTTGTATTTTCTGATATTTTTATATTATCTCAATATAATACAATGATACTTTTTTCTCTCTGAAAAAAGAAAAAAACTTTAAATAAATTATTGCGTTTATACAATTGTAGAATTAAAAACAATTACGATCCAAATTGATTAACTTTTTAAAAAAACCACCTTCTCATCACATTTTATGTGGTAAGTGGCTTTTAAAAAAATCCACTTCTGATGACATTTATGTGGTAAGTGACTTTTAAAAAAATCCACCTTCTGATCACATTTATGTGGTAAGTGGCCAATATTAAACGCACAAAAGACCTTGACTCGAGGAAGGTGTTGAGAATTTGTATGAGATTTAAATAGTCGAGGAAGGTGTTGAGAATTTGTATGAGATTTAAATAGTGACAACTTTAAATCAATTATTGCATTTATACCAACCATAGAATTATAAACAATTAAGATCCGAATTAATTAACTTTAAAAAAGTCCACAAGTGATGAGTGGCCAATATTAAACGCACAAAAGACCTTGACTCGAGGAAGACCACGTGGTCTTTTATTCAAATTAACTTTTGAAAAATCTACGTTCTACTTGCATTTTATCTTTATTCAAGACAGACTCTGACTCAAGGAAAATGACGTGGCCTTATTTTCTAATCGCATTTCCAATATTAAACGCACAAAAGACTCTGACTCAAGGAAGTTGACGTGGTTTTTTATTCTAATTATATCTCAAATTAATTTTGGAAAAATCTACCTCCCATGTGCATTATTTGCATTTTATGGGATAAGTGGTAATATTAAATCATTTTATGGGATAAGTGGTAATATTAAATCCATAGAGAAGAAAAAAGAAATTATTTTAACATTTATTAAGCTAAAGATAGTTTATGGGACAAATTGTTTCTCCATTTTATTATTGTATTTAGACTTTTTCTTGTGAAGCCTTACAATAAATGTTTTTAGCTTTTTGGCAAACCTCTCGTTGAATAGATTATCCCAAGAGCTAGTTGCCAGAATATATGCATAACTTACCCTATTGTCTTTGAAAGCCTCACAATATAAAATGAAATGTTTTTTCGTTTCCACTTTTTCGGAAGAGCAAAAAATACATACTCTTTCCTCTAACACTTTTTTTGGCATTTTCCAGTGCCTTGTTTCACAATGGAGTTTATGAGAATTAGTCTTTAACTAAGCAATAATAATTTTTGCTCTCCAAGAAATATTGGCCCCTATGTACGATTTGTGTTGATGATTATGAGTGGGATTAAACTCTTCAATATTTTATTTTTTCTTTCTCCCTAGCTCTTTATTCCAAGTACACTTATGGAATATATCCATAACAAAAGTTTTTATCTATTTACTGTTTATGGGGCACATGTTCAAGCAAATACCCCATTTCCTAAACCATTTATTATTTTGCCACATCCAAGTCTTCTTTCTTTTGCACAATATGTCATTAATGACAACCTTAGGCCATCTGCCATTTTCCATTTGCTCAATTTTTTAAAAATACCTTATGACTCACACCATAGCAATTGCTTCAACAGGTGCAATCCCTGTTTCACTTAACAAGATTGCATAAGGAACTACACTTTTAATTTTGAATTTGTTTGTAATTAAATGCTTCTGAATTTTTTCAATTGGTTTCCACTGCATGTCAGATGTATTGCTAGCCCACAGTTCACAACCGTAACGAATCACCGGAATCACTAAAATCCCAAAAGGAGTTAGATTGGTTTTCTAGTCCCATAACTCTGTCTCTCTATACCCATTTTGAAAAGCATAAAATGATTTCCAAACCACCAAAGTTCTTTTCTTTCTACAACCATCCCAGCTTAGATTTTGGTTGAAGTCAATTCCAAAGTACTTGTAATTCGTAACTTCTTCCATAATGTTGCCTTCAAAGTAGAACTTATGTTGGTTATGTTTTCTTTTGTTAGAAAAAAACCACTACTTCGTTTTGCTAATATTGACTTGCATCCCCACCCTTCTACAAAAATGCTCAAGGGAAAGTAAGTACTCTTGCAAACCAATGGCAGATTTATGTAGACAAATCTTAACTGAGAAAAATGATGTGGCCTTATTTGGTAATTGCATTTCCTATATTAAACGCACAAAAGACCTTGACTTGAGGAAGTTGACGTGGTTTTTTATTCTAATTACATCCCAAATTAACTTTTGAAAAATCTACCTTCTAGTTGCATTTTATGTGATAAGTGGTCAATATTAAACCCACATAGTGATGCAAAACAAACCTTGACTTGAAGAAAATGACGTGCCTTTATTTTGTAATCACATTTTAGGTGATAAGGTAGCCACTAGTAAATGAACATATTTGTGCAAGAGACTTGAGGAAGATGATGTGACCTTATCTCACTTTCAAACATAAACATTTCACCTTTGCATTGAGGAGAAGATGATGTGGCCATAAAAAGAAAGAAAGAAATTATTTTAACGTCCGCGAGGCTAAAGATAGCCTGTGGGACAAATTGCTTCTTCATTTAGTTGTTGTATTCGACCCTTTTCCTATGAAGCCTCACAATAAACGCTCCCAGCTTCTCTACAAACCCCTCGCTGAATAGATTATCCCAAGAGCTAGTTGCCAAAATATCTGCATAAATTTCCCTGTTGTCTTTGAAGTCCTCACATTCTAAAATGAAATGCTTTTCTATTTCTACTTTTTTGGAAGAAAAAAAATACATACTCTTTCCTTCCACACTTCTTTTGCCATTTTCTAGTGCCATGTTTCACAATGGAGTTGATGAGAATTAGTCTTAAACTGAGCAATTCAAATTTTAGCTCTCTAAAATATATTAGCCTCTATGTACGATTTTTGTTTATGATTATGAGTGGGATTAAACACTTCAATATAGTACGTTTTCTTTCTCCCTAACTCCTTATCCCAAGTACGCTCGTGGAACTTATCCATAAGAAATTTTTTTATCTCTTTACGGTTTATGGGATACATGTTCAAGCAAATACCCATTTACTAAACCATTTGTTACTTTGTTGCATCCAAGTCTTTTATATTTTGTACAATATGTCATTAAAGACAACCTTAGGCCATCTGCCCTCTTCCATTTGTTCAATTTTTTTAAATACGTTACGACTCGCACCATACAATTGCGTCAATAGGAGCAACACCTATTTCACTTAACAAGATAGCATAAGGAACAACGCTTTTAATTTTGAATTTGTTTGTAATCAAATGCTTATGATTTTTTCTCAATTTGTTTCCACTACATGTCAGATGTACTGTTTCTAGACCCATAAATATGCCTCTCTACACCTATTTTGAAAAGCATAAATTTTTTCCAACCCCCCCAAATTTCTTTTCTTTCTACAACCATCCCAGCTTAGATTTTTGCTGAAGTCAATTATGAGGTACTTGTAATCCGCAACTTCTTCTAGAATGTCGCCTTCAAAATAGAACTTATGTTGGTTATGTTTTCCTTTTGCTAATATTAACTTGCATCCCCACCCTTCTACAAAAATTCTCAAGGGATAGTAAGTTCTCTTGCAAACCAAGAGCAAATTTAGCAATCAGAATAAGGTCATCTGCATACAAAAGAAGCCTTATAACAAACTCGCCCAAATGAATACCATCACCCCCTTGCGAATTGAGCCACTCCTCAAGCTTGTCGATATATAAACCAAAAAGGGTATGAGATAATGGACAACCTTTCTGGTCCCTGATATCACTTCTAAAGCTTTCAGAAATGTCTGATGAAGTTCTAATTTTGACTTTCACCTCTTCATACAACCTATGCACAACTTCCCTCAAATGTCTAGGAAACCCAAGTTCCTTCATTCTGTGCCAAAGCTTATCCCTAGGAATCGTGTCAAACATTTTTCTGAAATAAAAAAAGCAACAAAAGGCTTCTTCCTTTTTCTCCAAAACTTTTTCAATGATGTGTGTTAAAGTTATACAACGATCAACTGTGGAATTTTTAGGTCTAAAACCTGCTTATCCTTTAGCACACTTATCTTTTTCTTCTGCCCACTTGCTGATTTTATTTTATAGCATGCTTCCAAATAACTTTGCAAACAAGGGGTTTATTATTATGCTCCTATAATTGGATGGATTATTGACGTCACCACTCTTGAAAAGAGTTATTTCCAGATTAGTTGTCCAATTTGTGGGGAACCCATGTTGTATGATGTTGTTGAAAATTTTTGTAACATGAGGTGCAAGAATCTTTAAGCCCCACTTTAAATACTTTGCTTGGAGTTAAGCTAGGTCTTTTTATTTTCCAACACCCAACTTCTTGATACCCATCTCTACCTCTTACACCGCAAAGAGTTCAATATCAGTGTTGATCAAGGGAGGAGGGTCAACCTTGGAGTCTTGCTCATATAGTTGTCTTGCATAGTTAAACCATTTAGAAGTTGTAATACTATTTTTAGTTTGCATTTTTTTTTTTCGGTTGGAGCACCTTCCAAAATAATTTGGGGTTATTTTTTCCAAAGAAGATTAGTTCTTCCCTCCTTGAAACCATGAAATCAACCTTTTTATTTCTTAATATCTGATTGCAAGATTTGAGCTTTATGTTATCTTTGTTTGACTCTTTCCACGTTCTCCTTAGCCTTTTTTCATTCCTCATCAAACCAAGCATTAACTAGAAAGAAATTTGTTTCAGACTTCTTAATTTTTTCTCTTTTGCACTCAGCAGGTGCGCTTTGAATTAAATGTGTTAATTCCTGACTATGAAGGTCGTGAATCGAGATTTTCTCCTTCTCGAAGAGCCTCTCTAGCGTCATTTTGAAGGTATTACAACTTTATGGAGTCAAAAGAATTCTTCCCTTTGGGAGATTTTGTTAAACACGTTGATTTTTGACTCTAATTGCTTCTTTCCAATCCAAGAGAAACTTAAATAAATTGGCTTGTGATCTGATTTTAACTCCCAAAGCTGATCTCTAATCAAAACTTCCTCCATTTTCTCACACAAACCATGTGATAAAATTACATGATCTACTACACTTGCTCCATTGTAAGTATTGCAAGTGAAATTACTGAACTTTGTGCATGTATTCAAACCATTACAGATGACTAAATCAAAAGCCCCACATAGAGTAAGCAATTTTTCACCAAAGAGATTGCAACCCTTGTCCTCTGAAATTCTTTCCCACTACTGATTTCTCTCTTTTGTAATCCAAATAAGGTCATAGTCTTCTTTACAACAAAGAATACTAGCTTGCTCACTTGCAATCCTAGCATTGAAATCACCCACTATAAGGACTTCACCTAACTAAGAATATGTTGCAATATCTACTTTAAAGGCTCCAAAGGGATCTTTGTGGTCAAACCCTCTACTTTTGTAGATTTTTTAAACTTGTAGCACAAAATAGCATGTTGCAATTTTGATGTGATTTCCATTTTCTAATATTTTAAACCAAATGAATTGTTTATTTGAGTCTTCTTTTTCTAACTGAATGAAACGACCTTATTTTTCCCTCACTAATACGATGATACCCGAATGTCCTTTTCCATTCCCTGCTACCTTGTTTTTCACTATGATCTTCTAGTATCCTTCAAACAAAGGTGTCTTGCACCCTTCATGCTCATGTGTTTCTATGAGGCAAATTATGTCTCTATCTTCTGCAATAGGCCCTAACCCAAGTCCTCGTCTCCATGGGTAACCTCTACAATTCTAACAAACTAATCTTAAGGAAACTTCGGTATGACTTGATTGTTATTTGTTTTCACATGAAATACTTATAGTTGAGTCTTTGTCCCTACTTTCCCATATTAACCTGGCTTCCTGATTTCATGCTGAAGAGTTTGTTGCTTCTTCTCTATTACCATCTTATTTCTCTCATTTGGAAGGATGTCCGAATCGCACTATCTGTAGAAAATTCACCGTAGATCACCTGATAATGCAATATACTAAAGCAAAATACTTGATCTTCTTCTACTATCAAACTTTGTGGAAGCTTAATCAATTTGAGCAAGATCAATCAGAACACATATAATAGAGTAGAAGAAATCATACACATGAAACATAGAAGAATACTCTGGGGAAAGCCTCAGCTAGAAACCTCGCTATCTGTATTATCATACAAGTGGAAATATCTTAGGATTACAAAAAGCTTTAGCTCACAAGCCATCCAGCTCTCAGTACAATCCCTCATTGCTGCTCATAGACAGAATAGACAACACATATGCCTTCCTTCATGTTAAACACACATGGGCAGCAAGAGAATGTGAAGGATAAAACATGAGAATACATTTTTATTAACAAGAGATATACGTTTATAGAACAAGGTTTGACTGTTGGGTTTCACATCCCAGGGTCTCTTGGACTTCCTTTTGTCTATTCCAATTCCACACTAACTCATTGAGGATTAGGTGTCCAACATTCCCCCCCTTAATCCGAAGGGTTATGTATGAGTCTAAGAAGAGAGTTGTAATACAAAATGTGCAACAATGCATGGCAGCACTAGGCTGAATGTGCTCTCTAAAATGTTGGTATAAAGGGCAGTGGTTTAAGGATGACCACCAACACAGGAACACTTAGTGCAGTTCCCGGAACTCTTCCAAAACTGGCAAGAAGCTGAAGTTTCCTACTAGAGGAAGTGCTCCTGTTGTTTTGAAGAGGGAAACTTCCAATCATGAAAGGGAGGTCTCACCCCGCATAAAAGGGAGAACTTCAACCTGAAAAGGGAAGTCTCAACCTGTGACGGTTTAAGGATGACCAACAACTCTGGAATGCTTAATGCATTTCCTGGAACTCTTCCAAATCTGGTAAGAAGATGAAGTCTTCTGCTAGAGGAAGTGTCCTCAATTTCGTTCCTGGAATACTTCTGAAATTGGCAAGAAGCTGAAATCTTCTGCTAGAGGAAGTGTCCCAGATTACCAACTAAATGCATGTTCAAAGGCATCTTTGTCTCTGGCTACAACTCTGAAACTGATGTGGTAGGTTGTGGCTCAGACTCGATTGATGTGACTTTAAAGCTTGTAGATGACCATCATTTCCCCCCCTGTCAGATTCAAGGTGAGATGTTGGAGAAAACTCAACTATAAGACTGTTCAATACTTTGGAACAAGTTCTGACATGTGATTGGAAAAAGAAGACTCAAATAAACAATTCATTTGGTTTAAAATATCAGAAAATGAAAATCAAATCAAATCAAATCAAATCATAGTCATGAATTAACACATTTAATTCAATGCGCACTTGCAGAGTGCAAAAGGGCAAAAATTAAGAAGTTTGAAACAAATTGCTTTCTGGTGAATGCCTGGTTTGACGAGAAATGAAAAAAAGCAAGGATAATGTGAAAAGAGTCAAACAAGGATAACATAAAGCTCAAAGCCTACAAGCAGATATTAAGAAAGGAAAAGGTCGATTTCATGGTCTCAAGGAGGGAAGAATTAATCTTCCTTGGGAAAAATAATCCCAAATTATTTCGGAAGGAGCTCCAACAGAGAGAGATGCACAGTGAAAATAGTTCGTTATAAGGCCTCTTTTGTATGTAGATGACCTTATTTTGATTGCTAAATATGCTCTTGGTTTGCAAAAGCACTTACTATCCCTTAAGTATTTTTGTAGAAGGGTGGGGATGCGAGTTAATATTAGTAAAACGAAAGTAGTGGTTTTCTCTAAAAAAATAAAAACATAACCAGCGTAAGTTCTAATTTGAAGACAACATTTTGGAAGAAGTTGCAGATTACAAATGCCTCGAAATTGACTTCAACAAAAATCTAAGTTGAGATGGTTGTAGAAAGAAAAAACCTTTGGAGGGTGAAAGCATTTTATTCTTTTCAAAATAGGCGTAGAGAGACAGAGTTATGGGACAGGAAAACCACTCGAACTCTTTTTGGGATTCTAGTGATTCCGGTGGTTCTATATGGTTATGAACTATGGGCCAATAATACATCTAACATGTAGTGGAAACAAATTGAGAAAATTCAGAAGCGTTTAATTACAAACAAATTTAAAATTAAAAGTGTAGTTCCTTATGCTATTTTGTTAAGTGAAATAGGGGTTGCTCTTATTGAAGCAATTTCTATGGTGCGAGCCATAAGGTATTTAAAAAAAATTGAATAAATGGAAAATGACAGATGTCCTAAGGTTGTTTTTAATGACATATTGTGCAAAAGAAAAAAGTCGTGGATGCAACAAAATAACAAATGGTTTAGTAAATGGGGTATTTGCTTGAACACATGTCCCATAAACAGTAAAGAGATAAAAGCTTGTGTTATGGATAAATTCCTCAAGCGTACTTGGGATAAGGATCTGGGAAGAAAAAAAAAAGGTACTATATTGAAGTGTTTAATCCCACCTAGAGTCATCAACAAAAATCATACATAGAGGCTAATATTTCTTGGAGAGCTAAGATTCTTATTGCTTAGTTAAGGACTAATTCTCATCGGCTTTGTTGTGAAACAGGGCGCTGGAAAAGGTCAAAAGAAGTGTGAGAGGAAAGATTATGTATTTTTTGTTCTTCTAGAAAGTGGAAATAGAAAAGCATTTAATTTTAGAATGTGAGGCCTTCAAAGACAACAAGGAAATTTATGCAGATATTTTGGTAGCTAGCTCTTGGGATAATCTATTTAACGAGAGGTTTGTCGAAAAAATAGGATCGTTTATTGTGAGGCTTCACAGGACAATGGCTAAATACATCAACCAGATGAAGAAGCAATTTGTCCCATGAGCTATTTTTAGCCTTACGAACGTTAAAATAATTTTCTTGCTTTCTTTCTTTATAAATAATCTAACAACTTTTTTATCCACGTTCATATTAATATTATTGTTTTGATGCTTATTTTATATACATCTAACTTGTAGGAATTCTAAAAATTATATCTGTAAGTTAGATAAAACTTTATAGTTTTGATTTTTTTATTATTATTTAATTTTATAAATTAAATAATTTATTTTAATTTTAATGTTATTTTTATATTTGTCTATGGGTTTATAGTCAAAATGATTTTACTTTCAATTAGTTCTGAATTTTTTTAAAAAGATTTTATAATGTTTATTAAAGTTTTGAAAAAAATAACTATTAAATTGAATATTTAGAAAATTAAAAAAAGATTGAAATTTTTGAAATTTGAATTTATATTTTTTTATTGGCTCATATTTTATTTAAAAAAAAAAACAACTATATGTCACCAAGTACACATTACATATATCAAATCTCAATATATATGAAAAACAATACACACATCAAATCTCAAAATTTATGAAATTTTCATTTTTAGGTAAGTGTGTCAAACTCATGTTTAAATTTTAATTAATGTATAATTTTTAAAAATAATTTACAAAATTTACTCACGTTTTAAACAATCACATTTTTGTTTTATGAACTTTCTTTGTTGTTTATATATATATATATATATATTATATTATATATATATGGTATTTTAATGTGAAATCCTTTTATATATAGATTCACTTTTATATATAAGATCAACATATATAATATACTTAATATAAGAAAAACATCTAAAATTATTATGTCACTACTTAAAAAAAATATATTCCTAAATTGTAATAGGAAATCTTTAACAAAATCCTTTTAAAGCCTTACTACTAGACTCTAATACTATTGCAACAACTACAAAAGAATCCAACAAATATATTTATGATATTCTATCACTTCCTATATCAATATAGAGATATTTTTGAAAATGCAATCTAAGTTCTTCTCTAAACTCTTATTGCATTTGAGTCCCTTCTTACATTACTAAACCTTCATAAATTGATTTATAATTGGAACAATATATTCTATTGTTTTTCATAAAAATATAAAATGCTTAAAACTTGACTATTCCTTTACTAACCCCAGACCCCATAAAGTGGGGTTACGGGTACCCCTCAAACCCCCTGTTAACTATGTGGAAAGAATATAACACAACCCAATAGACAATTTTTTTTATAATTAATTATGTGTTCACTTAATATTATAGAATGTTTTTCTTTCAAACATTTCTACCTACCTTTAATAAATAACTTGATTTTATGATATTAAATGCTTTTCTTTCAAACATTGTTACTTACCTTTAATAGCTTGTTTGATTTTATAGGTGACTTGTGTAGGAGTCATATAAGGCCTTGAAATATCAAGTTGTCAAATAATGCAAGATAAATACTTATAAGCAAATTTTGTAAATGCATTAGTTATTTACAAACATAGAGAGAAAACAAAAGTCAATAGATGCCATTTGTTATGAAAAAAATTGTTATAAATGATTTTAATGCAAAATAGAAATTACATTGTTTTAACTAAATAATTTTGAATCTTAACTTTGTGAATTCAACTATAAAAATATTTCTGCGTAAAAACCTTAACAAATTTTTTTTTTAATATTTTGAAGTAGAAATAGAAATTCAAAAGTTGAAGAAGATCTAAATTATTATAATGTAGCCTATGAAATAAACCTTGTAAATCACAAGTTTTAATAATTAAAAAAAATTAAGATCTTTATTCATAGGCATGAGGGTATTTTTTTTCTTAGATACAATACTTATGCTATCAATTACTTTTTGCATAAAAAGCATGTACTGAACATCAAGGTTGCATATTACACTTTATCATTATATATTCTTGTATGATGATTATTTAATCTTTCACAATATTGATTTTTATAACTATTTATTTTTTAGTTAAAATTAGATGATAAAATTTTTCTTGATATTATGAATCTATGTTTTTAAAAGCATAAATAAAACATCATAAAAAACTCCTAAACACTTAAATTATGTAAATTACAAAACTTTTGCCATTCCAAAAATATTTACTAAATTTTAACTAAAAATGTTAAAAACATATTAATTAAATTACACTTTTATCTATTAAACTAAGAAACTTCACCAAATTATAAATAATCAACACTAGTTTCTATGCATAATTTCATTATTTTTTAAAGTGAAAACCCAATTAAGATAATTATTTATGTTGCCACTTTATGCTAAAAACAAATTACTTTTATAATTTAAAATATAACAAACCATAAAGTGATAAAAATATTACTAAAAAAAGCAGTAGTCTATAAAGCGACTTTTTGAAAGCCTTTCCGGTGGATTTTTCCGGTCAAAATCCGGCAGCAATTCATTGGAATCCCAAGTTTGATAGCTAGTTT
>APFE031334467.1:0-22787 GCA_000404065.3 Pinus taeda | reverse complement strand
CCAGGGGTTTTCTAGGGCGCTGAATCCAAATATGCAGTTAAAAAACCATTTTAACTGCTAAAAATCAATATTTAACCTCATTTCTTCCGCCGGATTCCGTCACCGGAATCTCCAAAAAGTCGCATTATAGACAACTCCCTAAAAAAATATGTAAGGCCATTTGTTAAGAAAATATAAATATTACGAAAATATAAAAGAATTATTATACAATATCATTAACGCAAATTTATTTTTAAATATAATTTTAGTTATAATAATCAAGAGCATGTGTTTCTTCCTAAAATGTTACTGGTTGAAAACCAAGGGTAGAGTATGTATGCTTTTGTAGACTTAGCAGTCAAATCGCTACACGGAAGTGGGTCCCTTGTCCCACAAACAAAAGGTCTCATACACCAATTGCTACACGGAAGTGGGTCTCTTGTCCCACAAACAAGAAATCTCATACACCAATTTAGTGTTTAACTTGATCTGTGTAACTTGATCTAACCTTAAAATTAGATCTCTAACTTCATTAATATTCTTTAAAATCCCACCCTCTCACACATGTGATTTCGACCCGCCTTATACCTCTTATACGTCCTATTATTACTACCAAACCCCAAGACCCGCCTTATACCTCTTATACGTCCTATTATTACTACCAAACCCCAACAATTTATACCATTCTCGCATGGAAACCATGAATGACCGGGCATTGCAAGACCTTAATACTATATCCATCTAAATACACGATTTAGTAGGCAAAGGAAGATATACTTATGCAAAGTCCTTTCCTACAGTTAGTAGTGAGCGACCCTCACCAGTTCACTTATTATACTGAACTGATCCATGGCTTTGAGTTGGTGTTGAGAATTTTTATGAGATTTAAAACAAGAGTGTATCTGCCCTTGTTGCTTCTATCGTGGCTGCTCCACGAGCCACTTTTTGTATTTTCTGATGTTTTTATATTGTCTCAATATAATACAATAATGCTTTTTCTCTCTTGAAAAAAAAACCAAACAAAAAACAAAAAATGCTTTTTCTCTCTTGAAAAAAAACCAAACAAAAAACAAAAAACCTTTAAATAAATTATTGCATTTATACAACACTAGAATTAAAAACAGATCCAAATTAATTAACGTTTAAAAAAATCCACCTTCTGATCACATTTATGTGGTAAGTGGCCAATATTAAACGCACAAAAGACCTTGACTCGAGGAAGGTGTTGAGAATTTGTATGAGATTTAAAAATGACAACCTTAAATAAATTATTGCATTTATACCAACCATAGAATTATAAACAATTACGATCCGAATTAATTAACTTTAAAAAAGTCCACAAGTGATAAGTGGCCAATATTAAACGCACAAAAGACCTTGACTCGAGGAAGACCACGTGATCTTTTATTCAAATTAACTTTTGAAGAATCTACGTTCTAGTTGCATTAGTCGTCAATATTAAAGACAGACTCTGACTCTGACTCAGAAAATGACGTGGCCTTATTTTCTAATCGCATTTCCAATATTAAACGGACAAAAGACCTTGACTCAAGGAAGTTGACGTGGTTTTTTATTCTAATTATATCCCAAATTAATTTTGGAAAAATCTACCTTCCATGTGCATTATTTGCATTTTATGGAATAATTGGTAATATTAAATTTATAGAGAAGAAAAAAAGAAATTATTTTAACATCTATTAAGTTAAAGATAGTTTATGGGACAAATTGCTTCTCTATTTGATTCTTGTATTTAGACTTTTTCCTGTGAAGCCTTACAATAAATGTTTTTAGCTTTATGGCAAACCTCTCGTTGAATATATTATCCCAAGAGCTAGTTGCCAGAATATATGCATAACTTACCCTGTTGTCTTTGAAAGCCTTACAATCTAAAATGAAACGTTTTTTTGTTTCCACTTTTTCGGAAGAGCAAAAAAAACATACTCTTTCCTCTGACACTTTTTTTGGCATTTTCCAGTGCCCTGTTTCACAATAGAGTTTATGAGAATTAGTCTTTAACTAAGCAATAATAATTTTTGCTCTCCAAGAAATATTGGCCCCTATGTACGATTTGTGTTGATGATTATGAGTGGGATTAAACTCTTCAATATTGTATTTTTTCTTTCTCCCTAGCTCTTTATTCCAAGTACACTTATGGAATATATCCATAACAAAAGTTTTTATCTCTTTACTGTTTATGGGACACATGTTCAAGCAAATACCCCATTTCCTAAACCATTTATTATTTTGCCACATCCAAGTCTTCTTTCTTTTGCACAATATGTCATTAACAACAACCTTAGGCAATCTACCATTTTCCATTTGCTCAATTTTTTTAAAATACCTTATGACTCACACCATAACAATTGCTTCAACAGGTACAATCCCTATTTCACTTAACAAGATAGCATAAGGAACTACACTTTTAATTTTGAATTTGTTTGTAATTAAATGTTTCCGAATTTTTTCAATTGGTTTCCACTGCATGTCAGATGTATTTTTGGCCCACAGTTCACAACCGTAAAGAATCACCAGAATCACTAAAAGCCCAAAAGGAGTTATATTGGTTTTCCAGTCCCATAACTCTGTCTCTCTATACCCATTTTGAAAAGCATAAAATGATTTCCAAACCACCAAAGTTCTTTTCTTTCTACAACCATCCCAGCTTAGATTTTGGTTGAAGTAAATTCCAAAGTACTTGTAATTCGTAACTTCTTCCATAACGTTGCCTTCAAAGTAGAACTTATGTTGGTTACGTTTTCTTTTGTTAGAAAAAAACCACTACTTTCGTTTGCTAATATTGACTTGCATCCCCACCCTTCTACGAAAATGCTCAAGGGAAAGTAAGTACTCTTGCAAACCAATGGAAGATTTATGTAGACAAATCTTGACTGAGGAAAATGACGTGGCCTTATTTGGTAATTGCATTTTAAATATTAAACGCACAAAACACCTTGACTTGAGGAAGTTGATGTGGTCTTTTATTATAATTACATCCCAAATTAACTTTTGAAAAATCTACCTTCTAGTTGCATTTTATGTGATAAGTGGTCAATATTAAACCCACATATTGATGCAAAACAAACCTTGACTTGAAGAAAATGACGTGGCTTTATTTTGTAATCACATTTTATGTGATAAGGTAGCCACTAGTAAATGAACATATTTGTGCAAGAAACTTGAGGAAGATGATGTGACCTTATCTCACTTTCAAACATAAACATTTCACCTTTGCATTGAGGAGAAGATGACGTGGCCATAGAAAGAAAGAAAGAAATTATTTTAACGTCCGCGAGGCTAAAGATAGCCTGTGGGACAAATTGCTTCTTCATTTGGTTGTTGTATTCGACCCTTTTCCTATGAAGCCTCACAATAAACGCTCCCAGCTTCTCTACAAACCCCTCGCTGAATAGATTATCCCAAGAGCTAGTTGCCAAAATATCTGCATAAATTTCCCTGATGTCTTTGAAGGCCTCACAATCTAAAATGAAGTGCTTTTCTATTTCTACTTTTCTGGAAGAAAAAGAAATACATACTCTTTCCTTCCATGCTTCTTTTTCCCTTTTCTAGTGCCATGTTTCATAATGGAGTTGATGAGAATTAGTCTTTAACTGAGCAATACAAATTTTAGCTCTCTAAAATATATTAGCCTCTATGTACGATTTTTGTTTATGATTATGAGTGGGATTAAACACTTCAACATAGTACCTTTTCTTTCTTCCTAGCTCCTTATCCCAAGTACGCTTGTGGAACTTATCCATAAGAAACTTTTTTATCTCTTTACGGTTTATGGGATACATGTTCAAGCAAATACCCCATTTACTAAACCATTTGTTACTTTGTTGCATCCAAGTCTTTTATAGTTTGCACAATATGTCATTAAAGACCACCTTAGGCCATCCGCCCTCTTCCATTTGTTCAATTTTTTTAAATACCTTATGACTCGCACCATACAATTGCGTCAATAGGAGCAACACCTATTTCACTTAAAAAGATAGCATAAGGAACGACGCTTTTAATTTTGAATTTGTTTGTAATCAAATGCTTATGATTTTTTCTCAATTTGTTTCCACTACATGTCAGATGTACTGTTTCTAGACCCATAAATATGCCTCTCTACACCTATTTTCAAAACCATAAATTTTTTTCCAACCCCCCCAAATTTCTTTTCTTTCTACAACCATCCCAGCTTATATTTTTGTTGAAGTCAATTATGAGGTACTTGTAATCCGCAACTTCTTCTAGAATGTTTCCTTCAAAGTAGAACTTATGTTGGTTATGTTTTCCTTTTGCTAATATTAACTCGCATCCCCACCCTTCTACAAAAATTATCAAGGGATAGTAAGTTCTCTTGCAAACCAAGAGCAGATTTAGCAATCAGAATAAGGTCATCTGCATACAAAAGAAGCCTTATAACATACTCGCCCAAATGAATACCATCACCCCCTTGCGAATTGAGCCACTCCTCAAGTTTCTCGATATATAAACCAAAAAGGGTATGAGACAATGGACAACCTTTCTGGACCCTGATATCACTTCTAAAACTTTCATAAATGTCTGATGAAGTTCTAATTTTGACTTTCACCTCTTCATACAGCCTATGCACAACTTCCCTCAAATGTCTAGGAACCCAAAGTTCCTTCATTATGTGCCAAAGCTTATCCCTAGGAATCATGTCAAACACTTTTCTCAAATCAAAAAAGCAACAAAAGGCTTCTTCATTTTTCTCCCAAACTTTTTCAATGATGTGTGTTAAAGTTATACAACGTTCAACTATGGAATTTTTAGGTCTAAAACCTGCTTATCCTTTAGCACACTTATCTTTTTCTTCTGCCCACTTGCTGATTTTATTTTATAGCATGCTTCCAAATAACTTTGCAAACAAGGGGTTTATCATCATGCTCCTATAATTGGATGGATTTTTGACATCACCACTCTTGAAAAGAGGTATTTCCAGATCATTTGTCCAATCTGTGGGGAACCCATGTTGTATGATTTTGTTGAAAGTTTTTGTAACATGAGGTGCAAGAATCTTTAAGCCCCGCATTAAATACTTTGGTTGGAATTAAGCTAAGTATTTTTCTTTTCCAACACCCAATTTCTTGATACCCATCTCTACCTCTTACACCACAAATAGTTCAATATCAGCGTTGATCAAGGGAGGAGGGTCAACCTTGGAGTCTTGCTCATAGATTTGTCTTGCATAGTTAAACCATTTAGAAGCTGTAATACTATTTTTAGTTTGCATTTTTTCGGTTGGAGCACCTTCCAAAATAATTTGGGGTTATTTTTTCCAAAGAAGATTAGTTCTTCCCTCCTTGAAACCATGAAATCAACCTTTTTATTTCTTAGTACCTGATTGTAGGCTTTGAGCTTTATGTTATCCTTGTTTGACTCTTTCCACATTCTCCTTGCCTTTTTGCATTCCTCACCAAACCAATCATTAACCAGAAAGAAATTTGTTTCAGACTTCTAAATTTTTTCTCGTTTGCACTCCGCAGGTGTGCTTTGAATTAAATGTGTTAATCCCTGACTATGAAGGTCATGAATCGAGATTTTCTCCTTCTCGAAGAGCCTCTCTAGCGTCATTTTGAAGGTATTACAATTTTATGGAGTCAAAATAATTCTGCCCTTTGGGAGATTTTGTTAAACACGTTGAGTTTTGACTCTAATTGCTTCTTTCCAATCCAAGAGAAACTTAAATAAATTGGCTTGTGATCTGATTTTAACTCCCATAGCTGATCTCTAATCAAAACTTCCTCCATTTTCTCACACAAACCATGTGATAAAATTACATGATCTACTACACTTGCTCCATTGTAAGTATTGCAAGTGAAATTACCAAACTTTGTCCATGTATTCAAACCATTACAAATGACTAAATCAAAAGCCCCACATAGAGTAAGCAATTTTTCACCAAAGAGATTGCAACCCTTGTCCTCTGAAATTCTTTCCCACTAATGATTTCTCTCTTTTTTAATCCAAATAAGGTCATAGTCTTCTTTACAACAAAGAATACTAGCTTGCTCACTTGTAGTCCTAGCATTGAAATCACCCACTATAAGGACTTCACCTAGCTAAGAATACGTTGCAATATCTACTTTAAAGGCTCCAAAGGGATCTTTGTGGTCAAACCCTCTACTTTTGTAGATTTTTAAACTTGTAGCACAAAATAGTATGTTACAATTTTGATGTGATTTCCATTTTCTAATATTTTAAACCAAATGAATTGTTTATTTGAGTCTTCTTTTTCTAACTGAATGAAACGACCTTCTTTTTCCCTCACTAATACGATGATACCCCGATGTCCTTTTCCATTCCTTGCTACCTTGTTTTTCACTATGATCTTCTAGTATCCTTCAAACAAAGGTGTCTTGCACCCTTCATGTTGATGTGTTTCTATGAGGCAAATTATGTCTCTATCTTCTGCAATAGGCCCTAACCCAAGTCCTCGTCTCCATGGGTAACCTCTACAATTCCAACAAACTAATCTTAAGGAAACTTGGGTATGACTTGATTGCTATTTGTTTTCACATGAAAGACTTATAGTTGAGTCTTTGTCCCTACTTTCCCATATTAACCTTGCTTCCTGATTTCCTGTTGAAGAGTTTGTTGCTTCTTCTCTATTACCATCTTATTTCTCTGTTTTGGAAGGATGTCCAAATCGCACTATCTGTAGAAAATTCACCGTAGATCACCAGATAATGCAATATACTAAAGCAAAATACTTGATCTACTTCTACTATCAAACTTTGCGGAAGCTTAATCAATTTGAGCAAGATCAATCAGAACACATATAGTAGAGAAGAAGAAATCATACACATGAAACATAGAAGAATACTCTGGGGAAAGCCTCAGCTAAAAACCCCGCTATATGTATTATCATACAAGTGGAAATATCTCAGGATTACAAAAATCTTTAGCTCACAAGCTATCCAGCTTTCAGTACAATCTCTCACTGCTGCTCATAGACAGAATAGACAACACATATGCCTTCCTTCATGTTAAACACACATGGGCAACAAGAGAATCTGAAGGATAAAGCATGAGAATACATTTTTATTAACAAGAGATATACATTTATAGTACAAGGTTTGACCATTGGGTTTCACATCCCAAGGTCTCTTGGACTTCCTTTTGTCTATTCCATTTCCACACTAACCCACTGAGGATTAGGTGTCCAACATTCCCCCCCTTAATCCGAAGGGTTATGTATGAGTCTAAGAAGAGAGTTGTAATACAAAATGTGCAACAATGCATGGCAACACTAGGCTGAATGTGCTCTCTAAAATGTTGGTATAAAGGGCGGTGGTTTAAGGATGACCACCAACACTGGAACACTTAGTGCAATTCCTGGAACTCTTCCAAAACTGGCAAGAAGCTGAAGTCTTCTACTAGAGGAAGTGCTCCTATTGTTTTGAAGAGGGAAACTTTCAACCATGAAAGGGAGGTCTCACCCCACATAAAAGGGGGAAGTTCAACCTGAAAAGGGAAGTCTCAACCTATGATGGTTTAAGGATGACCAACAACTCTAGAATGCTTAATGCATTTCCTGGAACTCTTCCAAATCTGGCAAGAAGATGAAGTCTTTTGCTAGAGGAAGTGTCCTCAATTTCGTTCCTGGAATACTTCCGAAATTGACAAGAAGCTGAAGTCTTCTGCTAGAGGAAGTGTCCCAGATTACCATTTGAAGGCATGTTAGAAGGCATCTTTGTCTCTGGCTACAACTCTAAAACTGATGTGGCAGGTTGTGGCTCAGGCTCGCTTGATGTGACTTTAAAGCTTGTAGATGACCATCATTTCCCCCCTGTCAGATACAAGGTGAGATGATGGAGAAAACTCAACTATAAGACTGTTCAATACTCTGGAACAAGTTCTGACATGTGATTGGAAAAATAAGACTCAAATAAAAAATTCATTTGGATATCAGAAAATAGAAATCAAATCAAAATTGTAGCATGCTATTTTGTGCCGCAAGTTTCAAAAATCTACAAAAGTAGAGGACTTGACCACAAAGGTCCCTTTGCAGCCTTAAAAGAAGATATTGCAACATATTTTTAGCTAGGTGAAGTCCTTATAATGGGTGATTTCAATGCTAGGACTGCAAGTGAGCAAGCTAGCATTCTTTGTTGTAAATAAGATGCGACCATATTTGGCTTACAGAAGAGAGTAATCATCAACAGGAAGGAATTTCAGAGGACAAGGGCTGCAATCTCTTTGCTGAACAATTTCTTACTCTATGTGGGGCCTTTGATTTAGTCATTTTTAATGGCTTGAATAGATGACCAAAGTCTGGTAATTTCACTTGCAATACTTACAATGGAGCAAGTGTAGTACATTATGTAATTTACTCAGATGGTTTGTATGAGAAAATGGAGAACTGTTGATTGAAAATCAACTTTGGGAGTTAAAATCAGATCACAAGCCAATTTATTTAATTTTCTCTTGGACTGGAAGGAAGAAATTAGAGTCAATAACTCAGTGTGTTCAACAAAATCTCCCAAAGGGCGGAATTCTTTTGACTCCAGAAAATTGTAATACATTCAAAATTATGCTAGAGAGGTCCTTTGAGATGGAGAAAATCCCAATTCACGATCGTCATAGTCATGAATTAACACATTTAATTCAACGCGCACTTGTAGAGTGCAAAAGGGCAAAAATTAAGAAGTTTGAAAAAAATTGCTTTCCGGTGAATGCATGGTTTGACGAGAAATGCAAAAAAGCAAGGAGAATGTGGAAAGAGTCAAACAAGGTTAACATAAAGCTCAAAGCTTACAAGCAGATATTAAGAAAGGAAAAGGTCGATTTCATGGTTTCAAGGAGGGAAGAACTAATCTTCCTTGGGAAAAATAATCCCAAATTATTTCGGAAGGAGCTCCAACAGAGAGAGATGCACAGTGAAAATAGTTTGTTATAAGGCTTCTTTTGTATGTAGATTACCTTATTTTGATTGCTAAATTTGCTCTTGGTTTGCAAAAGCACTTACTATCCCTTAAGAATTTTTGTATAAGGGCGGGGATGCAAGTTAATATTAGCAAAACGAAAGTAGTGGTTTTCTCTAAAAAAAAAAACATAACCAGCATAAGTTCTAATTTGAAGACAACATTTTGGAAGAAGTTGCAGATTAAAAATGCCTCGAAATTGACTTCAACAAGAATCTAAGTTGGGATGGTTGTAGAAAGAAAAAAACTTTGGAGGTTGAAAGCATTTTATTATTTTCAAAATAGGCATAGAGAGATAGAGTTATGGGACTGAAAAACCACACGAACTCTTTTTGAGATTCTAGTGATTCCGGTGGTTCTATATGGTTATGAACTATGGGCCAACAATACATCTAACATGTAGTGGAAACAAATTGAGAAAATTCAGAAGCGTTTGATTACAAACGAATTTAAAATTAAAAGTGTAGTTCCTTATGCTATTTTGTTAAGTGAAATAGGGGTTGCTCTTATTGAAGCAATTTCTATGGTGCGAGCCATAAGGTATTTAAAAAAATTTGAACAAATGGAAAATGACAGATGTCCTAACGTTTTTTTTAATGACATATTGTGCAAAAGAAAAAAGTCGTGGATGCAACAAAATAACAAATGGTTTAGTAAATGGGGTATTTGCTTGAACACATGTCCCATAAATAGTAAAGAGATAAAAACTTGTGTTATGGATAAATTCCTCAAGCGTACTTGGGATAAGGATTTGGGAAGAAAAAAAGTACTATATTGAAGTGTTTAATCCCACTCAAAGTCATCAACAAAAATCATACATAGAGGCCAATATTTCTTGGAGAGATAAGATCCTTATTGCTTAGTTAAGGACTAATTCTCATCGACTTTGTTGTGGAACAGGGCGCTGGAAAAGGTCAAAAGAAGTGTGAGAGGAAAGATTATGTATTTTTTGTTCTTATGGAAAAGTGGAAATAGAAAAGCATTTCATTTTAGAATGTGAGGCCTTCAAAGACAATAGGGAAATTGATGCAGATATTTTGGTAGCTAGCTCTTGGGATAATCTATTTAACGAGAGGTTTGTCGAAAAACTAGGATCGTTTATTGTGAGGTTTCACAGGAAAATGGCTAAATACATCAACCAGATGAAGAAACAATTCGTCCCATGGGCTATTTTTAGCCTCACGAACGTTAAAATAATTTTCTCGCTTTCTTTCTTTGTAAATAATCTAACAACTTTTTTATCCACGTTCATATTAATATTATTGTTTTGATGCTTATTTTATATACATCTAACTTGTAGGAAGTCTAAAAATTATATCTGTAAGTTAGATAAAACTTTATAGTTTTGATTTTTTTATTATTATTTTAATTTTATAGATTAAATAATTTATTTTAATTTTAATGTTATTTTTATATTTGTCTATGGGTTTATAGTCAAAATGATTTTACTTTCAATTAGTTCTGAATTTTTTTAAAAAGATTTTATAATGTTTATTAAAGTTTTGAAAAAAATAACTATTAAATTGAATATTTAGAAAATTAAAAAAAGATTGAAATTTTTGAAATTTGAATTTATATTTTTTTATTGGCTCATATTTTATTTAAAAAAAAAAACAACTATATGTCACCAAGTACACATTACATATATCAAATCTCAATATATATGAAAAACAATACACACATCAAATCTCAAAATTTATGAAATTTTCATTTTTAGGTAAGTGTGTCAAACTCATGTTTAAATTTTAATTAATGTATAATTTTTAAAAATAATTTACAAAATTTACTCAGCGTTTTATACAACTCACATTTTTGTTATGAACTTGCTTCTTTGTTATATATATATATATGGATATTTTAAATGTGAAATCCTTTTATATATAGATTCACTTTTATATATAAGATCAACATATATAATATACTTAATATAAGAAAAACATCTAAAATTATTATGTCACTACTTAAAAAAAAATATTCCTAAATTGTAATAGGAAATCTTTAACAAAATCCTTTTAAAGCCTTACTACTAGACTCTAATACTATTGCAACAACTACAAAAGAATCAAACAAATATATTTATGATATTCTATCACTTCCTATATCAATATAGAGATATTTTTGAAAATGCAATCTAAGTTCTTCTTCTAAACTCTTATTGCATTTGAGTCCCTTCTTACATTAATAAACCTTCATAAATTGATTTATAATCGGAACAATATATTTCTATTGATTTTTTCATAAAAATATAAAATGCTTAAAACTTGACTATTCCTTTACTAACAACATATTTCAAAATAATATAATGTATTGATAAGAAAAAACAATGTCACCTCCATTATAAATCTTTACAGCTCTTGACAATTTTTTTTATAATTAATTATGTGTTCACTTAATATTATAGAATGTTTTTCTTTCAAACATTTTTACCTACCTTTAATAAATAGCTTGATTTTATGATATTAAATGCTTTTCTTTCGAACATTGTTACTTACCTTTAATAGCTTGTTTGATCTTATAGGTGACTTGTGTAGGAGTCATATAAGTCCTTAAAATATCAAGTTGTCAAATAATGCAAGATAAATACTTATAAGCATTTGTAAATGCATTAGTTATTTACAAATATAGAGAGCAAACAAAAGTCAATTGATGCCATTTGTTGTGAAAATTTTATAAATGATTTTAATGCAAAATAGAAATTACATTGTTTTAACTAAATAATTTTGAATCTTAACTTTGTGAATTCAACTATAAAAATATTTATGCTTAACAACCTTAGCAAATTTTTTTTTTTTAATATTTTGAAGTAGAAATAGAAATTCAAAAGTTGAAGAAGTTCTAATTATTATAATGTAGCATATGAAATAAAACCTTGCAAATCACAAGTTTTAATAATTAAAAAAATTTAAGATCTTTATTCATAGACATGAGGGTATTTTTTTCTTAGATACAATAACTTATGCTATCAATTACTTTTTACATAAAAAGCATGTACTGAACATCAAGGTTGCATATTACACTTTATCATTGTATATTCTTGTATGATGATTATTTAATCTTTCACAATATTGATTTTTATAACTATTTATTTTTTAGTTAAAATTAGATGATAAAATTTTTCTTGATATTATGAATCTATGTTTTTAAAAGCATAAATAAAACATCATAAAAAACTCCTAAACACTTAAATTATGTAAATTACAAAACTTAAATTTTCCATTCCAAAAATATTTACTAAATTTTAACTAAAAATATTAAAAACATATTAATTAAATTACACTTTTATCTATTAAACTAAGAAACTTCACCAAATTATAAATAATCATCACCAAATTATAAATAATCAACACTAATTTCTATGCATAATTTCATTCATTTTTTAAAGTGAAAACCCAATTAAGATAATTATTTCTGTTGCCACTTTATGCTAAAAACAAATTACTTTTATAATTTAAAAAATAACAAACCATAAAGTGATAAAAATATTACTAAAAGAATATGTAAGGCCATTTATTAAGAAAATATAAATATTACGAAAATATGAAAGAATTATTATACAATATCATTAACGCAAAATTATTTTTAAATATAATTTTAGTTATAATAGTCAAGAGCATGCGTTTCTTCCTAAAAAGTTACTGGTTGAAAACCAAGGGTAGAGTATGTATGCTTTTGTAGACTTAGCAGTCAAATCGCTACACGGAAATGGGTCCCTTGTCCCACAAACAAAAGGTCTCATACACCAATTGCTACACGGAAGTGGGTCTCTTGTCCCACAAACAAGAAATCTCATACACCAATTTAGTGTTTAACTTGATCTGTGTAACTTGATCTAACCTTAAAATTAGATCTCTAACTTCATTAATATTCTTTAAACTCCCACCCTCTCACACGTGTGATTTCGACCCGCCTTATACCTCTTATACGTCCTATTATTACTACCAAACCCCAACAATTTATATCATTCTCGAACGGAAACCATCAACGACCGGGCATTGTAAGACCTTAGTACTATATCCATCTAAATACACGATTTAGTAGGCAAAGGAAGATATACTTATGCAAAGTCCTTTCCTACAGTTAGTAGTGAGCGACCCTCACCAGTTCACTTATTATACTAAACTGATCCATGGCTGTGAGTTGGTGTTGAGAATTTTTATGAGATTTAAAACAAGAGTGTATCTGCCTATGTTACTTCTATCGTGGTTGTTCCACGAGCCACTTTTTGTATTTTCTGATGTTTTTATATTGTCTCAATATAATACAATGATGCTTTTTCTCTCTTGAAAAAAAACACAAAAAAACAAAAAAAACTTTAAATAAATTATTGCATTTATACAACCCTAAAATTAAAAACAGATCCAAATTAATTAACTTTTAAAAAATCCACCTTCTGATCACATTTATGTGGTAAGTGGCCAATATTAAACGCACAAAAGACCTTGACTTGAGGAAGGTGTAGAGAATTTGTATGAGATTTAAATAATGACAACCTTAAATAAATTATTGCATTTATACCAACCATAGAATTATAAACAATTACGATCCGAATTAATTAACTTTAAAAAAGTCTACAAGTGATAAGTGGCCAATATTAAACGCACAAAAGACCTTGACTCGAGGAAGACCACGTGGTCTCTTATTCAAATTAACTTTTGAAAAATCTACGTTCTAGTTGCATTTTTTGCGACAAGTCGTCAATATTAAACCCACATGTTTATTCAAGACAGACTCTGACTCGAGGAAAATCACGTGGGCTTATTAAACGCACAAAAGACCTTGACTCAAGGAAGTTGACGTGATTTTTTATTCTAATTATATGCCAAATTAATTTTGGAAAAATCTACCTTCCATGTGCATTATTTGCATTTTATAGGATAAGTGGTAATATTAAATCTATGAGAAGAAAAAAAGAAATTATTTTAATATCTATTAAGTTAAAGATAGTTTGTGGGACAAATTGCTTCTTCATTTGATTCTTGTATTTAGACTTTTTCTTGTGAAGCTTTACAATAAATGTTTTTAGCTTTTTGGCAAACCTCTCGTTGAATAGATTATCCCAAGAGCTAATTGCCAGAATATATGCATAACTTACCCTGTTGTCTTTGAAAGCCTCACAATCTAAAATGAAATGTTTTTTTGTTTCCACTTTTTCGGAAGAGCAAAAAATACATACTCTTTCCTTCGACACTTTTTTTGGCATTTTCCAGTTACTTGTTTCACAATGGAGTTTATGAGAATTAATCTTTAACCAAGCAATAATAATTTTTGCTCTCCAAGAAATATTGGCCCCTATGTACGATTTGTGTTGATGATTATGAGTGGGATTAAACTCTTCCATATTTTATTTTTTCTTTCTCCCTAGCTCTTTATTCCAAGTACACTTATGGAATATATCCATAACAAAAGTTTTTATCTCTTTACTGTTTATGGGACACATGTTCAAGCAAATACCCCATTTCCTAAACCATTTATTATTTTGCCACATCCAAGTCTTCTTTCTTTTGCACAATGTGTCATTAATGACAACCTTAGGCCATCTGCCCTTTTCCATTTGCTCAATTTTTTTAAAATAACTTATGACTCACACCATAGCAATTGCTTCAATAGGTGCAATCCCTGTTTCACTTAACAAGATAGCATAAGGAACTACACTTTTAATTTTGAATTTGTTTGTAATTAAATATTTCCGAATTTTTTCAATTGGTTTCCACTGCATGTCAGATGTATTGTTGGCCCACAGTTCACAACCGTAAAGAATCACCGGAATCACTAAAAGCCCAAAAGGCGTTAGATTGGTTTTCCAGTCCCATAACTCTGTCTCTCTATACCCATTTTGAAAAGCATAAAATGATTTCCAAACCACCAAAGTTCTTTTCTTTCTACAACCATCCCAGCTTAGATTTTGGTTGAAGTAAATTCCAAAGTACTTGTAATTCGTAACTTCTTCCATAACGTTGCCTTCAAAGTAGAACTTATGTTGGTTATGTTTTCTTTTGTTAGAAAAAAACCACTACTTTCGTTTGCTAATATTGACTTGCATCCCCACCCTTCTACGAAAATGCTCAAGGGAAAGTAAGTACTCTTGCAAACCAATGGAAGATTTATGTAGACAAATCTTGACTGAGGAAAATGACGTGGCCTTATTTGGTAATTGCATTTCCAATATTAAACGCACAAAAGACCTTGACTTGAGGAAGTTGATGTGGTCTTTTATTATAATTACATCCCAAATTAACTTTTGAAAAATCTACCTTCTAGTTGCATTTTATGTGATAAGTGGTTAATATTAAACCCACATATTGATGCAAAACAAACCTTGACTTGAAGAAAATGACGTGGCTTTATTTTGTAATCACATTTTATGTGATAAGGTAGCCACTAGTAAATGAACATATTTGTGCAAGAAACTTGAGGAAGATGATGTGACCTTATCTCACTTTCAAACATAAACATTTCACCTTTGCATTGAGGAGAAGATGACGTGGCCATAGAAAGAAAGAAAGAAATTATTTTAACGTCCGCGAGGCTAAAGATAGCCTGTGGGACAAATTGCTTCTTCATTTGGTTGTTGTATTCGACCCTTTTCCTATGAAGCCTCACAATAAACGCTCCCAGCTTCTCTACAAACCCCTCGCTGAATAGATTATCGCAAGAGCTAGTTGCCAAAATATCTGCATAAATTTCCCTGTTGTCTTTGAAGGCCTCACAATCTAAAATGAAGTGCTTTTCTATTTCTACTTTTCTGGAAGAAAAAGAAATACATACTCTTTCCTTCCATGCTTCTTTTTCCCTTTTCTAGTGCCATGTTTCACAATGGAGTTGATGAGAATTAGTCTTTAACTGAGCAATACAAATTTTAGCTCTCTAAAATATATTAGCCTCTATGTACGATTTTTGTTTATGATTATGAGTGGGATTAAACACTTCAACATAGTACCTTTTCTTTCTTCCTAGCTCCTTATCCCAAGTACGCTTGTGGAACTTATCCATAAGAAACTTTTTTATCTCTTTACGGTTTATGGGATACATGTTCAAGCAAATACCCCATTTACTAAACCATTTGTTACTTTGTTGCATCCAAGTCTTTTATAGTTTGCACAATATGTCATTAAAGACCACCTTAGGCCATCCGCCCTCTTCCATTTGTTCAATTTTTTTAAATACCTTATGACTCGCACCATACAATTGCGTCAATAGGAGCAACACCTATTTCACTTAAAAAGATAGCATAAGGAACGACGCTTTTAATTTTGAATTTGTTTGTAATCAAATGCTTATGATTTTTTCTCAATTTGTTTCCACTACATGTCAGATGTACTGTTTCTAGACCCATAAATATGCCTCTCTACACCTATTTTCAAAACCATAAATTTTTTTCCAACCCCCCCAAATTTCTTTTCTTTCTACAACCATCCCAGCTTATATTTTTGTTGAAGTCAATTATGAGGTACTTGTAATCCGCAACTTCTTCTAGAATGTTTCCTTCAAAGTAGAACTTATGTTGGTTATGTTTTCCTTTTGCTAATATTAACTCGCATCCCCACCCTTCTACAAAAATTATCAAGGGATAGTAAGTTCTCTTGCAAACCAAGAGCAGATTTAGCAATCAGAATAAGGTCATCTGCATACAAAAGAAGCCTTATAACATACTCGCCCAAATGAATACCATCACCCCCTTGCGAATTGAGCCACTCCTCAAGTTTCTCGATATATAAACCAAAAAGGGTATGAGACAATGGACAACCTTTCTGGACCCTGATATCACTTCTAAAACTTTCATAAATGTCTGATGAAGTTCTAATTTTGACTTTCACCTCTTCATACAGCCTATGCACAACTTCCCTCAAATGTCTAGGAACCCAAAGTTCCTTCATTATGTGCCAAAGCTTATCCCTAGGAATCATGTCAAACACTTTTCTCAAATCAAAAAAGCAACAAAAGGCTTCTTCATTTTTCTCCCAAACTTTTTCAATGATGTGTGTTAAAGTTATACAACGTTCAACTATGGAATTTTTAGGTCTAAAACCTGCTTATCCTTTAGCACACTTATCTTTTTCTTCTGCCCACTTGCTGATTTTATTTTATAGCATGCTTCCAAATAACTTTGCAAACAAGGGGTTTATCATCATGCTCCTATAATTGGATGGATTTTTGACATCACCACTCTTGAAAAGAGGTATTTCCAGATCATTTGTCCAATCTGTGGGGAACCCATGTTGTATGATTTTGTTGAAAGTTTTTGTAACATGAGGTGCAAGAATCTTTAAGCCCCGCATTAAATACTTTGGTTGGAATTAAGCTAAGTATTTTTCTTTTCCAACACCCAATTTCTTGATACCCATCTCTACCTCTTACACCACAAATAGTTCAATATCAGCGTTGATCAAGGGAGGAGGGTCAACCTTGGAGTCTTGCTCATAGATTTGTCTTGCATAGTTAAACCATTTAGAAGCTGTAATACTATTTTTAGTTTGCATTTTTTCGGTTGGAGCACCTTCCAAAATAATTTGGGGTTATTTTTTCCAAAGAAGATTAGTTCTTCCCTCCTTGAAACCATGAAATCAACCTTTTTATTTCTTAGTACCTGATTGTAAGCTTTGAGCTTTATGTTATCCTTGTTTGACTCTTTCCACATTCTCCTTGCCTTTTTGCATTCCTCACCAAACCAATCATTAACCAGAAAGAAATTTTTTTCAGACTTCTAAATTTTTTCTCTTTTGCACTCCGCAGGTGTGCTTTGAATTAAATGTGTTAATCCCTGACTATGAAGGTCATGAATCGAGATTTTCTCCTTCTCGAAGAGCCTCTCTAGCGTCATTTTGAAGGTATTACAATTTTATGGAGTCAAAATAATTCTGCCCTTTGGGAGATTTTGTTAAACACGTTGAGTTTTGACTCTAATTGCTTCTTTCCAATCCAAGAGAAACTTAAATAAATTGGCTTGTGATCTGATTTTAACTCCCATAGCTGATCTCTAATCAAAACTTCCTCCATTTTCTCACACAAACCATGTGATAAAATTACATGATCTACTACATTTGCTCCATTATAAGTATTGCAAGTGAAATTACCAAACTTTGTCCATGTATTCAAACCATTACAAATGACTAAATCAAAAGCCCCACATAGAGTAAGCAATTTTTCACCAAAGAGATTGCAACCCTTGTCCTCTGAAATTCTTTCCCACTAATGATTTCTCTCTTTTTTAATCCAAATAAGGTCATAGTCTTCTTTACAACAAAGAATACTAGCTTGCTCACTTGTAGTCCTAGCATTGAAATCACCCACTATAAGGAGTTCACCTAGCTAAGAATACGTTGCAATATCTACTTTAAAGGCTCCAAAGGGATCTTTGTGGTCAAACCCTCTACTTTTGTAGATTTTTAAACTTGTAGCACAAAATAGTATGTTACAATTTTGATGTGATTTCCATTTTCTAATATTTTAAACCAAATGAATTGTTTATATGAGTCTTCTTTTTCTAACTGAATGAAACGACCTTCTTTTTCCCTCACTAATACGATGATACCCCGATGTCCTTTTCCATTCCTTGCTACCTTGTTTTTCACTATGATCTTCTAGTATCCTTCAAACAAAGGTGTCTTGCACCCTTCATGTTGATGTGTTTCTATGAGGCAAATTATGTCTCTATCTTCTGCAATAGGCCCTAACCCAAGTCCTCGTCTCCATGGGTAACCTCTACAATTCCAACAAACTAATCTTAAGGAAACTTGGGTATGACTTGATTGCTATTTGTTTTCACATGAAAGACTTATAGTTGAGTCTTTGTCCCTACTTTCCCATATTAACCTTGCTTCCTGATTTCCTGTTGAAGAGTTTGTTGCTTCTTCTCTATTACCATCTTATTTCTCTGTTTTGGAAGGATGTCCAAATCGCACTATCTGTAGAAAATTCACCGTAGATCACCAGATAATGCAATATACTAAAGCAAAATACTTGATCTACTTCTACTATCAAACTTTGCGGAAGCTTAATCAATTTGAGCAAGATCAATCAGAACACATATAGTAGAGAAGAAGAAATCATACACATGAAACATAGAAGAATACTCTGGGGAAAGCCTCAGCTAAAAACCCCGCTATATGTATTATCATACAAGTGGAAATATCTCAGGATTACAAAAATCTTTAGCTCACAAGCTATCCAGCTTTCAGTACAATCTCTCACTGCTGCTCATAGACAGAATAGACAACACATATGCCTTCCTTCATGTTAAACACACATGGGCAACAAGAGAATCTGAAGGATAAAGCATGAGAATACATTTTTATTAACAAGAGATATACATTTATAGTACAAGGTTTGACCATTGGGTTTCACATCCCAAGGTCTCTTGGACTTCCTTTTGTCTATTCCATTTCCACACTAACCCACTGAGGATTAGGTGTCCAACATTCCCCCCCTTAATCCGAAGGGTTATGTATGAGTCTAAGAAGAGAGTTGTAATACAAAATGTGCAACAATGCATGGCAACACTAGGCTGAATGTGCTCTCTAAAATGTTGGTATAAAGGGCGGTGGTTTAAGGATGACCACCAACACTGGAACACTTAGTGCAATTCCTGGAACTCTTCCAAAACTGGCAAGAAGCTGAAGTCTTCTACTAGAGGAAGTGCTCCTATTGTTTTGAAGAGGGAAACTTTCAACCATGAAAGGGAGGTCTCACCCCACATAAAAGGGGGAAGTTCAACCTGAAAAGGGAAGTCTCAACCTATGATGGTTTAAGGATGACCAACAACTCTGGAATGCTTAATGCATTTCCTGGAACTCTTCCAAATCTGGCAAGAAGATGAAGTCTTTTGCTAGAGGAAGTGTCCTCAATTTCGTTCCTGGAATACTTCCGAAACTGGGAAGAAGCTGAAGTCTTCTGCTAGAGGAAGTGTCCCAGATTACCAACTGAAGGCATGTTCAGAGGCATCTTTGTCTCTGGCTACAACTCTAAAACTGATATGGCAGGTTGTGGCTCAGGCTCGCTTGATGTGACTTTAAAGCTTGTAGATGACCATCATTTCCCCCCTATCAGATGCAAGGTGAGGTGATGGAGAAAACTCAACTATAAGACTGTTCAATACTCTAGAACAAGTTCTGACATGTGATTGGAAAAAGAAGACTCAAATAAACAATTCATTTGGATATCAGAAAATGGAAATCAAATCAAAACTGTAGCTTGCTATTTTGTGCCGCAAGTTTCAAAAATCTACAAAAGTAGAGGACTTGACCACAAAAGTCCCTTTGCAGCCTTAAAAGAAGATATTGCAACATATTTTTAGCTAGGTGAAGTCCTTATAATGGGTGATTTCAATGCTAGGACTGCAAGTGAGCAAGCTAGCATTCTTTGTTGTAAATCAGATGCGACCATATTTGGCTTACAGAAGAGAGTAATCATCAACAGGAAGGAATTTCAGAGGACAAGGGCAGCAATCTCTTTGCTGAACAATTTCTTACTCTATGTGGGACCTTTGATTTAGTCATTTTTAATGGCTTGAATAGATGGGAAAAGTCTGGTAATTTCACTTGCAATACTTACAATGGAGCAAGTGTAGTACATTATGTAATTTACTCAGATGGTTTGTATGAGAAAATGGAGAACTGTTGATTGAAAATCAACTTTGGGAGTTAAAATCAGATCACAAGCCAATTTATTTAATTTTCTCTTGGACTGGAAGGAAGAAATTAGAGTCAATAACTCAGTGTGTTCAACAAAATCTCCCAAAGGGCGGAATTCTTTTGACTCCAGAAAATTGTAATACATTCAAAATGATGCTAGAGAGGTTCTTTGAGATGGAGAAAATCCCAATTCACGATCTTCATAGTCATGAATTAACACATTTAATTCAACGCGCACTTGCAGAGTGCAAAAGGGCAAAAATTAAGAAGTTTGAAACAAATTGCTTTCCGGTGAATGCGTGGTTTGACAAGAAATGCAAAAAAGCAAGGAGAATGTGGAAAGAGTCAAACAAGGTTAACATAAAGCTCAAAGCTTACAAGCAGATATTAAGAAAGGAAAAGGTCGATTTCATGGTTTCAAGGAGGGAAGAACTAATCTTCCTTGGGAAAAATAATCCCAAATTATTTCGGAAGGAGCTCCAACAGAGAGAGATGCACAGTGAAAATAGTTTTTTATAAGGCTTCTTTTGTATGTAGATTACCTTATTTTGATTGCTAAATTTGCTCTTGGTTTGCAAAAGCACTTACTATCCCTTAAGAATTTTTGTATAAGGGCGGGGATGCAAGTTAATATTAGCAAAACGAAAGTAGTGGTTTTCTCTAAAAAAAAAAAACATAACCAGCATAAGTTCTAATTTGAAGACAACATTTTGGAAGAAGTTGCAGATTAAAAATGCCTCGAAATTGACTCCAACAAAAATCTAAGTTGGGATGGTTGTAGAAAGAAAAAAACTTTGGAGGGTGAAAGCATTTTATTATTTTCAAAATAGGCATAGAGAGATAGAGTTATGGGACTGGAAAACCACTCGAACTCTTTTTGGGATTCTAGTGATTTCGGTGGTTCTATATGGTTATGAACTATGGGCCAACAATACATCTAACATGTAGTGGAAACAAATTGAGAAAATTCAGAAGCGTTTGATTACAAACGAATTTAAAATTAAAAGTGTAGTTCCTTATGCTATTTTGTTAAGTGAAATAAGGGTTGCTCTTATTGAAGCAATTTCTATGGTGCGAGCCATAAGGTATTTAAAAAAATTTGAACAAATGGAAAATGGCAGATGTCCTAACATTGTTTTTAATGACATATTGTGCAAAAGAAAAAAGTCGTTGATGCAACAAAATAACAAATGGTTTAGTAAATGGGGTATTTGCTTTAACACATGTCCCATAAACAGTAAAGAGATAAAAAATTGTGTTATGGATAAATTCCTCAAGCGTACTTGGGATAAGGATCTGGGAAGAAAAAAAAGTACTATATTGAAGTGTTTAATCCCACTCAAAGTCATCAACAAAAATCATACATATAGGCCAATATTTCTTGGAGAGCTAAGATTCTTATTGCTTAGTTAAGGACTAATTCTCATCGACTTTGTTGTGAAACAGGGCGTTGGAAAAGGTCAAAGAAGTGTGAGAGGAAAGATTATGTATTTTTTGTTCTTCTGGAAAAGTGGAAATAGAAAAGCATTTAATTTTAGAATGTGAGGCCTTCAAAGACAACAGGGAAATTGATGCAGATATTTTGGTAGCTAGCTCTTGGGATAATCTATTTAATGAGAGGTTTGTCGAAAAACTAGGATCGTTTATTGTGAGGCTTCACAGGAAAATGGCTAAATACATCAACCAAATGAAGAAACAATTTGTCCCATGGGCTATTTTTAGCCTCACGAACGTTAAAATAATTTTCTCGCTTTCTTTCTTTGTAAATAATCTAACAACTTTTTTATCCACGTTCATATTAATATTATTGTTTTGATGCTTATTTTATATACATCTAACTTGTAGGAAGTCTAAAAATTATATCTGTAAGTTAGATAAAACTTTATAGTTTTGATTTTTTTATTATTATTTTAATTTTAATAGATTAAATAAATTTATTTTTAATTTTAATGTTATTTTTATATTTGTCTATGGGTTTATAGTCAAAATGATTTTACTTTCAATTAGTTCTGAATTTTTTTAAAAAGATTTTATAATGTTTATTAAAGTTTTGAAAAAAATAACTATTAAATTGAATATTTAGAAAATTAAAAAAAGATTGAAATTTTTGAAATTTGAATTTATATTTTTTTATTGGCTCATATTTTATTTAAAAAAAAAAACAACTATATGTCACCAAGTACACATTACATATATCAAATCTCAATATATATGAAAAACAATACACACATCAAATCTCAAA
>APFE031334458.1:130066-198191 GCA_000404065.3 Pinus taeda | reverse complement strand
ACACAAGGGCCTGGTTAAACTATTGGGAGATCAACGAGAATGATGCATTGCAAAACATAAATAACATTAAAGATATTATTACTTCTAAGTTCAAAGAAAAAATATGGTGTGAGGAAGATTTAGCGGCTAAAATAAAATTAAGTTATTATAAGAAGGTCATCAACCCCACCCTAGAAGATCAAAAGTATCTCCCTATTTTAACTAGCTCAAAGTAGAAAATTAATATAGCAAAGATTAGAACGAATTCCCATGAGCTCCATAGTGAAACAGGTCGTTGGGCAGTTCCTAAAACGCCATGGATGGAAAGGATCTGCCATATATGTGAGAATAGGAACATCGAGGTTGAAAACCACTTCCTCTTAAAATGCCCCGCGTACAACCACATTAGATCTCAGTTTCACAATCTTTGTTACAATACTGACCTTCCTAGCCTTTTACAATGTCAAAATTATAGTGAGCTCGGGAGGTTTCTCTCCAAGCTTTTTGAGCATAGGAATAAAATCTTAAATCAAAATAAATAATTTGTTTCTTTAGGTCCGATAGACCAATGTTTGGTCTCAACAGACATTAACTACATCATCATTTGTTGTTGTTTAGATGTATTTTTGAATGCATTAGAATAGATTCAACACTCTAAAAACTTCTTAGGACAATAGTATATATAACAATTAAAACTATTTTTTTAAGAACCCTATCAAAATTGAATTAAAAATTAACTAGAAAATTTCGTGAAGAAACCATTTCATATATATATAATGTTTTAAATATTATTAGTTTATATAAATAAATAAATTAAAATAACATACTCATTTTTTCCATAAAAATAAAATATTAAAAATAATAAGTTTTAATATAGAGATGGGTTTATAATTTCAAAATCATGTTATTTTGCAATATTGTAGCTATTTGAAATGATGTTAAGGGAAGAGAGTGACTATGCAATATAAAATGTAAATATGTCTTAATACAAGTATTTATATTTGGGAGGCAAAGTAAAATATTTAGTTGCTCATGGGGCTTTAGATTGATGGTGAATGGGTGCATTGTTAAGGCACTCCTTGTGATAGGTCACTAGTTCAAATCCCTGTGGGTGCTTACTTACAAAAAAAAAAGTTAAAATTTGTTTTGAATTTAATTTGTAAATTTAGTTATGGTGCTGTGTTTAAATGTTGTAAAATTAAAAGATAATGAATAATTAATATAAGTATCAAAATAAAAGTTATAAGAGTTATAAGTTATAAAGTTGATGGGAAAGGAAAGGAGTTTTTGGAAGGAAAAAAGACCATTAAAATAATGTTGCATATCTCTTAGGGATATAATACATTTTATCTCATGCGTTGATCATATGCACAATGAAAAACTTATATTATTGCTCAAAAGGAATGCATTTATCATGTAGTTCAGGGGAAAACATAGAAAAAATTGTAATTTTTCCTAGAGAGTTTTATTATTCCAATCACTTTAATGTTACAAGGAGCAATTTGTATCTCTTGGATAGCTAGTTGGCGTTGCATGTAGCCAATAGAAGAAACACGAGATGAGGGAGTAAACCCGAAGCATTCTGGTTGGAAAGAGAAGTTATGAGTTATTTTTGAAGAAAAAATATAAAGATTATTTGGGATTCTATTATTCACTTGTATAAACTAATTGATTACCATAAATGAGCCAAATCTATCAATTCCATGCGTTTATAGAGGCAAATCAATAGTTAAAACTTTTCAAACCTACAATTAAACTTTAAAGACAATTAAACCTCAAAGTTTGTACATATCAAAGAAAACTTTCTAAAGACAATTAAACCTCATTTATCAAAGCAGACTTCCATGTAGGTGCATATATGGAAGTCGGATTTTGTAATTGCCCATTTACAGAAATTCTTCCATAAATATACATGCATAATCGCTTTCATATATGCACACTTATAGAAGTAGGATTTTGTATATGTACACATGCAGAATCCTGCATTTACAAATGCACCTTTATGGAAGTGCTTTTGTAAATGCACATTTATAGAAGCATGATTTTGTACAGGTGGATATATAGAAGTGGGATTTCGTATAGGTGCATATAAGGAAGCACACATATATAGAAGTAGGCATCTATATATGTGCATATATAGAAGTTGTCTTCCATAAATGTGCATATATGGAAGTGGGCTTCTATAAATGCACATATACAAAAGTTGGATTTTACACATATGATAGTGCTTCTACATATGCACAATATAGAAGTTAGATTCTATAATGCACATATAAAAAAAAAATTTCTTCATTTATGCACATATAAAAGTCAAGATCCATATATGGAAGCTACTTCCATGAATTCTTTTCTATGCACTTTATAATCAAGCGCGACACATATCAACTCATAAAAAAAAATAGACAGGACCCATGATTAAGAAATATACATCAAAACTCTAGTTCAGAAACATTCTCCAAGTGTAATAGACAAAGTATGTGTAGTTGAGACCAAAAGTGTATTTTTATGACTAGAAAGTCTACTATGACTTCAAATTGCACTAGGTTTACTCTTGATGATTCAGTGACAAGAAATAATGGACATGGACACTTAGAACACGTGTAAAAACACGAAATGACACTTGATGACCAAAAGCGACACTTCTCATGACAGCAGGTAGGCTCCAAAATTCGAGTATAGCAAAATTTTGGAAGGGATTGTAGCAATGACAACAGAATGGAAGCTCAAGAACACAAAGTGAAAAAGTGGAGATGACACCCTCACCCAAAGAGGGATGAGGTGGCATAACAGGCCAAACCACCACCTAACAGAAGAAAGGAAGTGATTGGACTGAAGGGAACAAACAACATGCAAAATTGACATTATGGAACAAAGGAGGGAAGAATATGGGCATCAAGCCATTAGATGAAAAGGAGAAATAATTTTGTGTCGAATGATGAACATAGTCACTCTCTTAGGTAGTCTATGGAGAATGAGAGAAGTCACTAAATAGCAGTGGAGGGAGTTGGTAAAAGTTGGGTAAATAGGGAGTAATGAGCTCTTAGAGCCAAACAGAAGGACTAAACTGGACCAGACCTTGGGTTGAAGCCCTATGATTGAGATCAAAGGAGTGAGGAATGAACTATGGCACCTATTTCCATAAGATAGAAAATAAGTCACCTAGGCAGTGAATTCGACCTCTTGAGTGTGTGACCCTATCCTTGGTGTGATTCCCTTGAACAAGCACCCCCTCATACTTTGAATCTAGCTCGAGAGTGGTTAGCTACAAGAAATATTGTAGTGTAGATGGCCTATGTTTGGGTGGAGAATTGAAGTTTCTCCTCCAGTTTCCAACTAAATTAACTCACACATATAAGTATAATGGTTTAAGTATATTTGAATGATGGATGATGATTATGCTTGTTATGCCATTGAGCTTAATAATGGATTAATGTAAAAAAAATGAGTGTCTTATAACATAGTTTTAAATGGACTGAAATTTAGAAATGATTGTTGACATTTCTTAAAAGACCTAGTGGTATATAGCCTAATGAGCCAATTTAGATATAAAACAACGTAGAAAAAAATATAAAAAATTGAGCTTAAGAGAAAACATGCTCACTAATCTCTTCTTACTTGATATCTCCAATACTACATTCTCATTTTCCAAATCTTCATGCATTTGTTGGACTATTTACTTACCCTTGTTTGTTTCTTTGACTATCACAACATAAATATTTGGTAAGATTGATAGAGAATGATAACTTATAGAAATTCCTAGGACCAATTGCAATAACATGTTAAAATAATATTCCTTCATTTATAACTAGTAACTTTGATGTACCACAATCATTGATAATTCAGTGTTTTTAGTCTTTTAAGCTTCCAAATGAGATACAAATTTCTTCTCTAAATGTTCATTTATCAAAGCAGACTTCCATGTAGGTTCATGTATGGAAGTTAGATTTTGTAATTGCCCATTTGCAAAAATTCTTCCATAAATATACATGCATAATCGCTTTCATATATGCACACTTATAGAAGTTGGATTTTGTATATATACACATGCAGAATCCCGCATTTACAAATGCACCTTTATGGAAGTTCTTTTGTAAATGCACATTTATAGAAGCATGATTTTATACAGGTGGATATATAAAAGTGGGATTTCGTATAGGTGCATATAAGGAAGCACACATATATAGAAGTAGGCATCTATATATGTGCATATATAGAAGTTGTCTTCCATAAATGTGCATATATGGAAGTGGGCTTCTATAAATGCACATATACAAAAGTTGGATTTTACACATATGATAGTGCTTCTACATATGCACAATATAGAAGTTAGATTCTATAATGCACATATAAAAAAAAATATTTCTGCATTTATGCACATATAAAAGTCAAGATCCATATACGGAAGCTACTTCCACGAATTCTTTTGTATGCACTTTATAATCAAGCACGACACATATCAACTCATAAAAAAAAAAAATAGACAGGACCCATGATTAAGAAATATACATCAAAACTTTAGTTCACAAACATTCTCCAAGTGTAATAGACAAAGTATGTGTAGTTGAGACCAAAAGTGTATTTTTACAACTAGAAAGTCTACTATGACTTCAAATTGCACTAGGTTTACTCTTGATGATTCAATGACAATAAATAATGGACATGGACACTTAGAACATGTGTAAAAACACGAAACGACACTTGATGACCAAAAGCGACACTTCTTATGACAACAGGTAGGCTCCAAAATTTGAGTATAGCAAAATTTTGGAGGGGGTTGTAGCAATGACAACAGAATGGAAGCTCAAGAACACAAAGTCAAAAAGCGGAGATGACACCCTCACCCAAAGAGGGATGAGGTGGCATAACAAACCAAACCACCACCTAATAGAAGAAAGGAAGTGATTGGACTGAAGGGAACAAACAACATGCAAAATTGACATTATGGAACAAAGGAGGGAAGAATATGGGCATCAAGCCAGTAGATGAAAAGAAGAAAGAATTTTGTGTCGAATGATGAACATAGTCACTCTCTTAGGTAGCCTATGGAGAATGAGAGAAGTCACTAAATAGCAGTGGAGGGAGTTGGTAAAAGTTGGGTAAATAGGGAGTAATGAGCTCTTAGAGCCAAACAGAAGGACTGAACTGGACTAGACCTTGGGTTGAAGCCCTATGATTGAGATCAAAGTAGTGAGGAATGAACTATGGCACCTATTTCCAGAGGATAGCAAATAGGTCACCTAGGCAGTGAATTCGACCTCTTAAGTGTGTAACCCTATCCTTGGTGTGATTCCCTTGAACAAGCACCCCCTCATACTTTGAATCTGGCACGGGGGTGGCCAACTACAAGAAATATTGCAATGTAGATGGCCCATGTTTGGGTGGAGAATTGAAGTTTCTCCTCCAGTTTCCAGCTAAATTAACTCACACATATAAGTATAATGGTTTAAGTATATTTGAATGATGGATGATGATTATACTTGTTATGTTATTGGATGATATACAGTTTTGTATAATTCATGTAAGGATGCTTGATCATTGTATGCTCACAGTTTTATATATATAGATAGATATTTTCCAGAAATGTGTGCTTATTACCATCTTCGTGAACTACATGATCACTTATATGGTCATGAATGATTTTATGAGGTTCACTAAGGTAAATCTATTGTTTTATGAGTTCTCACTGTATCTTATATGTTTATGAAGTGAGTAGCTCATTGTCATACCCATGATTTCAAGTTATCTTACATATGATGAGTTTAAGTTATATGTTGTGTGTTAAATGAGTATCTAGTTAGAGTTAATAGTCACTTAGTCATTGAATGATGTGGTGATCCTATGAGTTTATTCATATTTATATATGTTGTTGTAATTAAGAATTATAATCAACTTAGTGGCCTGAGATTCATACTATTAAAGATATGTTTTGTAATCCTCTTGTGTAATCATATAAACATGCATGTCTTATTACTAATGAATGAAGGAATCATATATCAATGATGCAGTTAACTAACTTGCAATAGATCCCATAATAGAACTACCTTTCATATCTCATCTTGTACAATGATGAAGTTGGTTGAAATAGCCTTAAGAGCCATTTCTTCCTCTTAGTTTTGGACTTGGTGTAATTTGGGCTCGGATGGAATATATATATATATAGAAGCCACGGTTGATGGGACATGTATTCCAAGCTAAATGGTGGGCAAGACATCCTAGGGGGGTGTTCATTGGTTGTTTATGGCTAAGGAAATTGGTAAAGGAAATGGCTAAGGATTTGGAAAGGCAAAATGGCATTTTTGACACATTTATTTATGAAAATAATGGAAATTAGGACAAAAGGGAGGTTAAAGGTCACATGTTGCATGTGAGGAGGAAATTGAAGGAAAATAATAGAAAATGAAGAAAATAGAGGCCCCATTCATAAAAACACTTCTAAGGATCAGTTGGAAGCTCTTAGTCAGTGTTAAGATTTTGCTTTGGTTATGCATTGGATCAAGAAAGGAAAAGAAGGCAAGAGGAAGGGAGGAGCAAGCAAGGAAGAGCAGAATCAAGCAACTACAACATAATTCTTTGATGCAATTGATTTGCATGTGTATTTTCCTTGCTAGATTTGGGATGGATGGTATTGCATGTCGTTCTTTTTCTATTATGGCATGGGTTTTTCTAGGTGTAACAACGTTTTTCAGCCTAGCCTTTCCATTTCCATATAGCCATGGTGTGATGGGGTTCTCCTGTTTTGGTTGAGCTGGATTGTCAGATGGATTCAAAGATGAGTGAGGTGGATCTCCAAAATGATAGAACACATGGACTAGTAACCCCTGAACCAGACTGTGGCTTGCGGTAAAGATGTATTTTTTGTTGCCTTGGATGGCTTGCGAATCCTTGTCGGTGAATGGTAGGATATACGGTAAAGCCTAGAGGTGGTTTTCTCTCCATTGGTCCTAGTAATATGGGGTTGGGATATGCGGTAAATCCTAGAGAGTGGGTCTCGGTGTAGGTCCTAGTGATCCGGTGTGGATTGTGGTAAAACCTGAGAGACTCGGGTCTCGGTTTAGGGTCTAGTGATCCAAATTTGGATTGCGGTAAAGCTCGAGAGACTAGGAGACAGGAAAATTTCTCACGGTGTTGGTGGAGAAATCTGGTGGCATCCATGTTTGTTTGGCCTAGTGACCAGGTCGAGATCATGGTAAAGCCTGTTATGATATGTTTATTGTGTTGGCCTAGTGATCCAGGATGGATTACAATAAAGCCCGATTTCTATTGATGAGGGTGAGGTGGTTTAGCCTCGGTATTCCCTAGTTGGTTCTTTTGGTTTGAGTCCCACATTCATGCTTGGAATATGGCATGGGGGTGAATGGTTGAAGAGAGATTTGGCTAAGCCATTCTACAATTGGTTGGAACGTGGAAGTCCCATCCCATGTTGGATTTTGCATCATCAATAATAGGTTATTTCTCCTTGTATTTCTATGAGCATTATAGTGGATTATATGAGGTTTATATGGTTGTGATTTCATTGATATTGTTGTCCTTATTATGCTAGTTATGTATGTGTTTTATGACAGCGGCTATGTACGGATGTTACCATGTTTTTACTTGTAATTGAATGACTAATGTATCTATGACCTAATGGATGGAATGGAAGTTAAATTGTTGAGGCATCAACACTTCATGGCGAATCTCAGATAAGTATGAGATCCATATGCTCAGATATGTAATTTACACCTGTAGATTACATATTCAAGATATGTTTGATAAAATTCTTGTCATGGCTAGTAGGGTTCTAGTCAAGGTCTTAAACAAGTATTTTGTTTAGTACTGTCATTTCCATGTTATTTTACTGTTTTGAATAGATGGTTCAATTCTGGGTAGTGACCTGGGCTTTGGGCCTGAAAAAGTGGCTCAAATCCCGGGGACTAAATGAGTGTCTAGACATTGGCAGGCAAGCCTATGAGAGCAAATCTTGGTTTTTGGATGTTTTCATGCCTATAACATGAGAGTGACCGAGGCTTAAGTTGTCCAAAAGCTCAGTGGGACCAAAGGGAAAGTTGTATAAAGTGTTGTATTGCTTCCTGAGGATCTTGAAGCTAATGTTGAATGTTTGTATGGCGTGTTTCCATCGGTTCCACTTCCTTAACATGACTTAGGAGTTTGAATCATATCATAGTGGCCTCTCGTCACATGTTTACTCCAGCTGGCTGATTACTTGGGTAGATGTGGGAGGAGGGTGTTACAGAGTGGTATCAGAATGTGGTTGTGCTCTCCTTGGGTGAAGGTACTTGGTCATGCATGCATGTCAGTTGCATGTGTGTCCCTTACACTTGCATTCCATGTGCTTTTTGCATTGCATCATGTTGATCATGGTTGTAGTAAGGTTGTCATGAGGAACTTGATGTTGATTTTTTGGAATGCATCGTCATGAGTTTATCACTGGTTACATATTGTTATATGTCACTTACATGATGTCGTATGTCGCTTGATTACATCCTTGTATGTTAGGTTGCATTCTTGGTTGTTTTAATACATGTATTAGTATTATAGTTTGGATGCAAGAATTTATTGCTTATGCTCGACTACATGCGTTCATGCATGTGTAGTTGATTAGGAATTGCTTATGCATGTTGATGGTTGCATCTGGCAATGTGTGCAATGGAGTAATGGTTGTGGTCATGCATGAGGTCATGGTATGTGTAGTCGATATATTCATGCGTTGATGATGGGACCCTAGCTAGAATGATGGGTATATGGTTCCGTACTCATGTGTTATATGTCTATATGAAGTTGTTATGCATGTATGGTCTCGATTATAGTTATCCATGAATAGTAGGTCAAACATGCCTTGTGAATTCATGGTATGCAATTTAGTTCATCAGAATGATATTGGTATGTTATGATGCTAATGTGTTGGCTAAGATAGAGTAGGAGATGCAGACCATCATAATGAGTTTGCAACATTGGACTTTGGGGTAAGAGAATATTTTCATACAGGCATTAGCTTTATGTACATGTCTTTTGATGTTATGGTTACATTCATGATAGATGTTAGTTGATTAGTATAGTAATATGCACGTGTTCGATAGTCAAGGATGATAGTAACATGTGGTTGGATGCATTGTTATTGTTGAATTTATTTATTTATTTTTTTTTTTTTTTTTTTTTTTTTTTATTTTTTTTTATTTATTTTATTTATTTATTTATTTATTTATTTTTATTTTATTTATTTATTATTTATTTATTATTATTATTATTATTTATTATTATTTATTATTATTATTATTATTTTTTATTTTTTTTAATTTATATGTTAGATAACTTGATGATTAGGTTATATGTTGTTAATGAGCATGATATATATCTTATTGTTGTTATGTGCTAGTAACTTGGTGATTAGGGTTATTACATTAAGATCAATTAAGATCATGATGTTATATGTATCACACTAAGTTGGATTGGCCTATGCAAATGGTTAGGGTTACAACATTTAGGTATTAGTCGACTTGTCATGCTGAATTGTGTTGTACTAATCTAGACTGGTCATACATATGTAATTGCTATGCATAAATGATAATGTGTATGAGTTATTATGTAAACATGTTAGCTAGTGACTATTTTGGGTATCATGATGTTATTTATGATTGAGTTGATATGTCGTGAAGCTATATCGTGCTAACTTGATTGGTTGTGCAGACAAGAGAGCCTCACCTGAGACACATTAATGTATGATTTTGCTTATGTTGTATATTGGGTACTTGACCATTGGATTATGTCATCTAATTGGTGTTTGAGTGTTTTATGTTTATTACGTCATCTAGTTGATTTATTTAAAATGGTATGTTTACAAGCTGGTTGAATGTTTGATGAATTTCATAATATATGTGTTCAAATGATCTTCTTTTAAGATGATTGTACTAATACATATGTGTTGAGATAGTTGATATGCACTTGAGTGTAGTAGGCGACATTCGTAGCATTAGGTCTAATGACTCTGAGTTGACTAGGGATTATGATATAATTTTTAGTCCTGGTAAAGGTTAATTTCAAATTGACAGATTTGATCGTCTTGATATTTGGAACATGTGGTTGATATATGTGAGCAGTTGAAGGAAACATGCTTGGTATTAGTGTGACAAGGTAATAGTTGATATGTTTATATAACTAACATTTGGGTGAGGTGACAGTACATAGTAAGCCTCGATTGCAGCAAGGTAAAAAGGTAAAGGAAAGGAATTGGGAAAGAATTCCTTTGGTTATGTTTGGAAACCCTAATTCCAAAATGAATGAGTACCTTACACACAAGAAGTCTTCTTAACCTTGATTTGTCTGAAATTGTATGGATATGTGTTATGTTCATGGACATGTGCTTGACAGTTATATTAGATAGTCTCTAACTATAGGTAGATATGTCGAGAGGATTGGAGTCTGTTGAGAGATGGCATGGATGTGTTCAGTTGCAAGCAATGTGCTTGGCCCAACAAGGTAAGGTAATTGGTGTACTGTTATATTTATTTATGCACTCTGAGTTATGTGTTTATGACGGTATGATGCATGGGATTGCATGGCAAAGAAATTTAAATGAAATTTTGAAGAAGGCTCTGGTTGAACTTTCCTTGGGAACCATGGGGATTGATTCATGGTGTCTGTGGTTAGTCTTGTTCCTTTTGTCTTTTGCGATTGTTGCGTTTGATCTGTGATTTTTCGTGTGTATGTTGCATAGCTATGCCACTTTGTTGCAGTGTTGTATCGTTATTGGTTTTCATGGTTTTCTTCTTGTTTGTTTCTTGGCTTTCCTTTTATGTTTTGAGTCTTGGGAATTGGTTTGGGGAAGAGGAAGTTAATGGAGCTCTGGGAGAGCTGTGTGGTACCCAACAGATGATGTAAGACCCAAATGAAGCTTGGTGGATGATTAAGTGTAGCAGAAGGTAAGACTATGACAATTGATTGGATTGGTTGGGTCCATTGTGGTAAATGGATGGTGGTGGTACAAACATGAGAAGGGTAATAAGAAAAGGTAAAGTAAATGAACCTGAGGTGTCGAATGGTTTGACTAAGTTGAGAATGATAGTTCTCAATGTTGTGCATGTTGTGCACAAATAAGGAAGTTCTCTTAACCTATACCTTATGTTATCTGCTAATTATGTTATGATCATTATTATGTTTATGTTTATGTATGTATGTATGTCGTTGTCTAACAGAATGATGATTTCTTTATGTTAATGATTATATATGTATGTATCTATGTCTCTATGTCATTGTCTGACAGGGTCATCAAGAATCTTCCTCGTGGAGGAATGATTGCTTATGCAGGTGAATGGCATGAATAGGTTCATGGCCTTACAAGGAATCAATTAAGAAGAGTAGTCATGAAAAATACACAAGATCATTATCATATGGTTATGAGTTGATGTTATGTGATTATATTATGCCTATGTTATGGATAGGTCATACCGAGGGATGCAACAGTGAACTGAAAGCAATGTGGTCTGCGACATGCTGGGACAAGCATGGATAAGGCACTGGAAGCAATGTTGCTTGGTAATGACAGTGTGGTTTTGGACGTGTATTACTATTGTTGTGCACATGTTGCATATTTGATGTTATGTGCATGTAGTGTTGTGCATATATTGCATATGAGGTGTTGTGTACAAATGATGTTATGTACATGTTGGATATGTAGTGCTATGTACAGGTGGTGTTACATGTATGTTGCACATGTGGCACTACATACATATGATGTTGTGTGCATGATTGTACAAGTAGTGTTGTGTGCATGTTGTACAAGTGGCGTTATGTGCAGGTGGTGTTGTGTACATGTCGTGCATGTGGCGTTGTGTACATATGGTGTCGTGTACATGTCGTGTGTGTGGTATTGTGTACATGTGGTATTGTTTACATGTTGTACAGTGGTGCAGTGTACATGTGGCATTGTGTACACATTGTGCAGGCGGCGCCATGTACATGTGATGGTGTGCACACATTGTGTAGGTGGTTGCAACATGTGGTACTGTGTACATGTGGTACATATGGTATTGGTGTAGATGCATGTATTGCATGGTGTTGTATGATGTGTATAGTTGTATGTGTGTGATGCACACTATATGTATGTGCACATGGTTGAGGAGAAGGCATTGGGTGTTTGTCTGGAAACCGATCCGAAGTGCATACAGAATAAAGGCGAAGGTAAAAGCTAAGGATTGATGAAAGGATAAGTATCATCATTTTATTCCAGTTTTATTATGCATGTGATTTATGATTCTATTCTATGATGATTACATGTGATCTATGATTTTGGTTTATGATGGTTACATGTGATTTATGATGTTGATCTATGATGTTTGTGTTTTGAGCTACCCTGATGTGATATGTTTATACATGATGATTTGGTCAGAGATGCTAGTTTGACTTGTTGTGACAGGAAGTAAACAAGATTGCAAGTATACCTTATTGACGAACTACCAATGAGGTATGATTTGAGTTTATTTCAATTTATTTGAATCTAATGGAAGTTATGTGCTTGGAATATAAATGAATGAACATGCCCAATTGGGTGGTTGAAATCGATTGCAATAATTGGCAGCAACAACAAAATAAATTGGAACATGCAAGAATATGTTGGTAAAGCATTTCATGCCCTTGTGGGACATTGGTACCCAATAATGTCCATTGATTTCCATGAGCATGCTATGACCGGTACGATGGTTTTGAGGTAAGTATATTCCTTGGTTTTGTATCTTTCGATGCGAGGAAACGTTTCCAAGGGATGGATCACCTGGGATAGTGGATGCTGGGGGACTTGGAAGGTGAGTGACTGTAGGAAAAGAGGTGACCGGATTTCCCAATGGACTGTGTAATAGAGAAGGGAAGGTCGCGGATTTATTTTTTTAATCGTGAGAATTTCCAGATGGATTCAAATTCAATTTGGGAGTGCACCCTGGAACAATGAGATGGTAACTATTCACTTAGAGGACAAGTGGCATAGGATTGTTGCATTGGAAATTAGATGCAACTTTGATTATGACAGTGGATTCTAAAATTCCTAGGAAGGAGGTGAATCCTAATATTAGTTTTGAGGGTAGAGGTGTGATCTTATGGATTCCCTTGTTGATTGATACATGCATCTTATCCTTTTATTTGATGGTTTAACAAATTTGCATATCTGTATATGTGGTTATTGTAAATATCGTAATGAGTTGTGCTATAAAGCTCCAATATGTTGTATGGTTATCATATTGTCATGTTGTCATGATCCTTTGCTTTCGAGCAGGTCTTTCATTGTAAATACTGTAATGAGCTAAGTTATAAAGCTCCATGGGCAATATGTTTTCTTTTTAGTAGTTTTTAGTTATGGTCTTGGTGTGGTTTAACACCGAGGATGGTGTTCCCCAAGGGGGAGGGTTCTGTAACAGCCCTGGTGAAAATTCCATGTATATGTATATATATATATATATAAGACCACGGTTGATGGGACACGTGTTACAAGTTGAATGGTGGGCATGACATCCTAGGGGGTGTTCATTTGGTTGTTTATGGCTAAGGAAACTGGCAAAGGCAATGACTAAGGCTTTGGAAAGGAAAAATGGCATTTTTGGCACATTTATTTATGAAAATAATGGAAATTAGGAGAAAAGGGAGGTGAAAGGTCACAGGTTGCATTGAGGAGGAAATTTAAGGAAAATAATGAAAAATGAAGAAAATAGAGGTGTTATTCATAAAAAGGCTTATGAGGATCAGTTGGAAGCTCTTAGTCAGTGTTAAGCTTTTTCTTTGGTTATGCATGGGATTAAGAAAGGCAAAGAAGGTAAGAGGAAGGAAGGAGCAACCAAGGAACAACATAATCAAGTAGCTACAACATGATTATTTGCAGGTATCGATTTGCATGTGTATTTTCCTTTCTAGATTTGGCATTCATGGTATTGGATGTGGTTCTTTTGTTGTTATGGCATGGGTTTTTCGAGGTGTAATAGTGTTTTTCAGCCTCACCTTTCCATTTCCAGATATCCATGGTGTGATGGGGTTCTCATGTTTTGATTGAGTTGGATTTCCGGACGGATTCGAAGCTGAGTGAGGTGGATCTCCGAAATGATTGAACACATGGCCTAGTAACCCTTGAACTAGATTGTGGGTTGTAGTAAAGTTATATTTTTTGTTACCTTGGATAGCCTAGGAATCCTTATTGATGAATGGCAGGATATACAATAAAGCCTAGAGGCGGTTTTCTCTCCATTAGGCCTAGTAATCCTAGGTTGGGATATGTGGTAAGCCTGGAGTGTGGGTCTTGGTTTAGGTCCTAGTGATCCAGTGTGGTTGCAGAAAAGCTTGAGAAACTGGGATCTCGATTTAGGGCCTAGTGATCCAGGTTTGGATTGTATAAAGCTTGAGAGACTAGGAGACAGAAAAATTCCTCACAGTGTAGGTGGAGAAATATGATGGCATCCATGCTTGCTTGGCCTAGTGAATGGTGGAGATCACGGTAAAGCCTGTTATGATATGTTTATTTTGTTGGCCTAGTGATCCGTGATGGATTACAGTAAAACCTAGTTTCTATTAATGAGGGTGAGATGGTTTAGCCTCGGTATGCCCTAGTTGGTTATTTTGGTTTGAGTCCCACATTAATGCTTGGAATATGGCACAGGAGTGAATGGATGAAGAGAGATTTGGCTTAGCCATTCTACGGTCGAGTGGAATGTGGAAGTCCCATTCCGACTCGGATTTTGCATCATCAATAAGAGGTTTTCTCCTTGTATTTCTATGAGAATTATACTGGATTATATGAGGTTTATATGGCTATGATTTCATTGGTATTGTTTTTCCTATTATATTGGTGATGTATGTGTTTTATGATAACAATTATGTATGGATTTCACCATGTTTTTACGTGTAATTGAATGATCAATATATCTACGATCTAATGGATGGAATGGCGGTTAATGTGTTGAGGAATCACACTTCATGGTGAATCTAAGATAAGTATTTGCTTTAGTACTGTCATTTCCATGTTATTTTACTATTCTGAAGAGATGGTTCAATTTTGGGCAGCGACTTGGGCTCTAGGCCTGAAAAAGTGGCTCAAATATCGGGGATGTTGACATAGCACTGACTAAATGAGCCTGTAGATGCTAGAAGGAAAGCCTATGAGAGCGACTCTGGGTTTCTGGACGTTGTCATGCCTATAGCATGAGAGCGACTAAGGCTTAAGTTGTCTAAAAGCTTAGTGAGACCCAAGGGAAAGTTGTCTAAAGTGTTGGATTGGTTCCTAAGGGTCCTAAAGCTGATGTTGAATGTTTGTATGGTGTGTTCTTGTTAGTTCCACTTCCTTAACGTGAATTAGGAGGTCAAATCGTATCATAGTAGCCTCTCGTCACATGTTTACCACGGATGGTCAGTTTCTTGGGTAGATGTGGGTGGAGGGTGTTACATTTCCCTTTGTTTAACCCTTATTTTTCAGGAGTGTTGCAAAAATCCAGTGAATTAGGGAATCATGGGAATCTAAGAGTAACAAGGGTGCATACGATCATGAAACCTTGGATACATCAAAGGTGTAATTACTTTGAAGCATGTTTGAATATCCAGTGATCCAAGAATTCAGGTGTGGTGAGGGTGCACACCTTTTCGAAAGCCCATATACACCAAATGGAAGATACAATGTGGAGAGTCGAATGATATCTAGTGGTTCTCACATTATTTTCATTGTGAAAAGATGGATTGGGATTACCATGAAGAGGAATTAGATCCAAAGTGGTGAAGGTTGCATGCGTAAGTGAAGACCTGGATGTGGCCAAATCATGTTCACCCCTAGACAAGATTGGATCCGAGGAATCTAGTATCCAAAGGTGACAAGAGAGTGCACACTCTTTTGATGGTTTAATAGTCGTTGCGGTTGGACTTCTTTAAGTTTATGTGGGATCCATAGATCTAGGGGTTTGGGCAGGTGAAAATCTAATACCATGTTTAATTCTTTAATTATTCATCAATTGTATATAATAGGATTTCATTGTAAACAAAACGGGAGAAGGCCTAGTAGGACCAATGCTCCATAATTGACGTGATAAGTTCCATGACGACCTGCTAGTGGCCATGCATATGTCACATGGGGATTCTAATGATGATATGGACCCGCACTATGTCAATGTGGTAGCGTTACATGGACTACACATGGGTACCACATGGCCATATTGTGATGATGTGGAGACCTGAAACCACCCACCACTCACCACCCCTTGCCTTTGTTCATTGTTGAATGTCATGAGCGATGAAAACCCTAGGCGACATGACTTGGATGTGGATACAAGCCACTTTATAATGACTTTTCGAGGTAATGAGGAGGTCATATGAGCGCCATGTGATTTTTTCATCGTAACCACTTGTTGATAACATTAAACCCTTGAGCATTCCCCAATGGCAGTATTGGTGGACCAGTTGTGATAGAGCAATTGTAGTGCAATTGTAGTGATTAATAGGAAACTTCCCATCTATTGGGACCATCAAAATGATGGGATCACCCTCGTTATCAAGTGGCTTCCTTTTATGGTGTGATCATAGAGTATACAAGATCAACAGTTTATGGGGGCTCACATAATTTTGAAGGTTAATGCATGGGGGGAGGAAACCACTCTGGTAAACCACCAAAGTACGTGGACATCCCTAATCGATCATGGTGCCACCCTACCCTATTTAGTAAACTGGGTATACATCCCCTCATGAAACCACCATTGCTCGTTGACTTTTGAAGACTCGCCCTATGGAAACCATTGTGGTCTTCAAGAACCTAAAACTAGATATAATGGGAAAGCATTACAAAACATGACAGGAAAGGGCCAAGTGGGCTCGAGCCTACACTAATGTAGTAGTGTCTCAAGGATCTGATAGGGACCACGTGGATGCCACATAGGATCCCATTGATAATGTGGATCCCAATTAAGCTAATGTGGTGGTGCCATGTGGCCCACATGTGGAATCCACATGGAAAGATCTAGATGACTTGGATCCATGTCATGCTAACATGGTAGTGCCACATGGAAAGTCAATGCCTATGTGGCCTAATATGATTAGTAAAACTTCAAATGGGCATAATTTTCAATTCAAAAGTCGAATTGAGATAAAATTTATATCACGGAAATATATCAACGAGTTGAGTGCAATGGCAGAATTGGTTTCGAGTTTTAACAAAATTGGAACAAGTGAATTTTTTTTACCCCATATTCATACCAGACTTTGGAGGTCAGGTCAAATAACAAGTAACACCTTCCACAACCAAGATAGTACAAGGGGGTGGGAGGGAGTGTTACGCCTAGCCTAGTGTCTAGAGGGTGACTAACATGATTTGATTGTGAAGGAGAATGGATATCACAACTAAAAATTCCTCTCAGAGCCCGTGTTTTCCACTGGTCGTATCATGGGTTGGCTATGAGATTGCTAGTTGTAGGCAAGACAAACTCGACTAAGCCTATGGTAGGGTGGAAAGGTGCACACCCTTCTTCCATTGTACATTTTAGATAATCCTATGATTTTTTTTCACCCATAAAGTGTAGACCAATGAGTTTGAGTGGGGTTTAGTCCTCACTAGGTCTCAGGTTCAAAACCTCATGGGCAGGTTTGGTTCAGGATGAAAGCCACTTTTTGAGGAATTAAACTATCCCAATAAGCATCCAAGGTCGACTGAGATTCACAGAATCCTAATGATATCATTCCACTATGGGTTGATCATTCTTTCATCCAAAAGGTAGGTTGGCCTTGCTTAAGCTCATCCTAGTTACAAAAAATAATAATCCATGAAATTGTTTTTAATTTGACATTTATTTAGTTGTATATGTGTGTAATCTATTGTTTATTATGATGTTACATGTTTTCCATGGTTCTATAATAATTATTTTATATCATGACTAGATGAGTTAGGTCACTAAATAGTTTTTTTTTTAAGATGCCACTGGAAGCCTGGACACCATATGTTGATAAGAATCGTAGCTAAAGTCTTAAGATTTATAAAAGGATTATTATGTTATAGTTTTCTCTAAACAATTGAAGCTAAACTTTCAAATTCTAACTCATGTTCTTATAATCCCTGTAATTTGAGTTTGGGGTTATTTTGGAACCTTGAGCTTGATGAAATAATTTAGTGCTTCACCACCTCACTCAAACACTACCATGGGCGTATGAAAAATATGATTACCTAATTAGGCATAGTCTTGTTTGGCAGGTATATAATAATCATGTTGTTGGAGATAAGATACGGATATATGGGCTCCACCTTGTTGGATATATCGTGCTTGAAATATTAGAAATTTCCTTATCACGTGATACATATGATGATATTGCAAGGAAAGTACCTTGTCGCATGATGTATGGGGCTATATCACTAAAAGAGTGACCATGCCAAGTGACCCTTGGTAGAGTGTTTTGCCTAATTTGCCTCATTGAGTGATACATTTCATTGTAGCCAGAGAGGTAATGAGACTACCAATCTGATGTGTGGTTTATCTATCCACATCTAGTCATAATCTCTACCTTTGTGTTTCATGTAGAGAGGCTCAAGGTTGTGGTAAGTCACTGGTCCTACCAATATGACATGTGGGCTCAGGCCTGTGTGTGTGCCCTATAAGGACAGGCATAGCTTGAGATAATTAGAAATGTCATGAGTTTGATATGATAGCGTTTTCTAGCTGATCATGCCAAGGTCTTAATGGACTTACATGGCACAATGTAACCCATATTGCATTTTACGTCATTCATTTTTTTCATGGAGTTGTAACCATAATGCTTATGCTTGTTTTGTTATGTTTTAGAATTGCAAGGAATCACAACATTCACAAGTTGACCACCTTACATATTATAGAAACAAGTGCAAAAAGATTAAATAATGTACACCCCCATTGAAGGAGAGGATAATCCAATTTCAACTAAAACAAGGTTAAACTTATTAATAAAATTCTAGTTGTTAATTTTAGAGAATCATGATATATATACATATATATATATATATATATATACATACACACAGATATATATATATTATATATATATATATATATATATATATATATATATATATATATAATATATATGTATTGTGTATATATGTATATATATATACACATACTATATAATCATATATATATATATATAGATATATATACATACACATACATATATATATATATATATATAATATATTATAGATATATATATACATACACATACATATAATATAATATATATATATATATTATATATATATATATATATTATTTTATTTTTTGTTTTTTTTGTTTTTTGTTTTATGGAGTGACGTATCGCACATTAGTGCCACATTTGTCATTATCAAGGTTGGGAATGCTCATTTTGAGTGTTAAGAGGGTTGATAACCAATGTGTGTCATTGAATATTAAACTATGAGTGCGATGAAGGGATCCATCCCCATGTATTGATGGAAAAAGGAATTTTCCATGCAATAAATGACCCTATATCACTTGAGAAATGATATCTCCAACAATACACATATCCCTTATCACAAAGCAGCCGACTTTTGGAACAATAAGCATGAGTTGATTTCCTCCTTGTCAAACCCCTACAATTTGAAATGATACACCACAATGAAAATGGGTAGCATGTATCCCATATCACATGAGAAGACATCTAGTCAATGATAGGGGATGGAGAAAGGGCTAGTGTCCCTATTGTAAAAAATTATCCTTTTGGAATGATTAACTCTAAGCTTGCAATGTTGGTACCTTGAATATTCGAAATTGAAAACAAAAGTTAAGGTTCGTTGAGCTAGATTTCTATGGTGTGTATTTAAAGTAGCTTCCCAAGAAATCTTAACATTTGGAATTAAAGTTTTGAGACCCCTACCCTTGGAAAGAAATCCATGGATTAGGTTCATTACACGATGGAGAGCACAATTACAACACTGGCATGTTATTGGCTAAAACTACATTTAAGGTTTATGATGAGCATCATCAATAGGTAAACTATATGAGTCAGAATGCCACTCTCCAACTTATTAAATTGTCTTTTCTCACATTTATTTATAGATTTTATTATATTTTTCTTAGTCAAAAGAGTAAAAGTGAGTTACTATGTCCTATGGCCTAATGTGTGTTAAATTCAGGAAATTGGAGCAGTTTTGAGTTGACTTGAGTGTAGGGACTCGGAGTAGACAATCAAGAGAGATTATAGGAAGTGGTCTCCCTCCTTAACTCCTTAGATCACTCAAAGATTCTCCCACTCTATCTCATCAACTCGGTGTCACTGGCAGCCAAGCAAGCCGATTTCATTGGCAACCAAGCTAGTGCCATTCAAGGAAGAGTTATTCTTGAGTTAGGGAGCCTAGTATCCCTACTTTCTAGGGTGTTGTTGGTAGCTCTAGTTTTGTATAAATAAGCAAGCTAAGGGACTCATTAGGATTGGAAGTTTTATTGTAGCCAAGAGGCCATTAAGATGAAGCACATTTTTTTATTTATTTTTTTTTTTTTTTTTAACTGAAACGGTTATTTTTATTGATAGTAAGATCGGGCATTGCCTAAACGACCATTAAAATTCCATTGCTGATTACAACACTCTTTCACTTAGGGAATGTCTGCCTTAATTGGGCTTCCTGCATTAATGCTGATCATTCCTTCTTGAAGAGTGCATCCTATATTTGCCAATCTGTCTGCATCCTTGTTTAGTCCTCTAAGAATATGATATATTTGAACCAAGCAGAGATCTTTCAATATTCTGTTCACTCTTGATAGTTGCTTGTTTAGAGTCGGATCCTTGAGCTTTTCCTTTTTTGCCAATGTTTTTATCAGCAATTCTGAATCTCCTATTATTAAGATTTCCTTTGGGTTTTCTTTACTTGCAATGTGGCAAGCTTTCCAGAGGCTAAGTATTTCTGCTTGGTTGTTTGTTTTCACTCCCAGGCCCCAGCTAAATTCTTCTTTTTTCCCATTCCGGTAGTAAATCAGTCCACCTGCTCCTGCTCTCCCTGGATTTCCTTTTGAGGCTCCGTCAAAGAGAATGGTGCATATTTCCTGGGATTTCCTCCATTTCTGAAAATTGTCTTCGGTTTCTCGAATCTGCCACCTTTCTTTGTGGATTGGTCGCGGTGGTGCTTGCTGTCTGCCTTTTCCTGTGTAGTCTTCCAACCACACGCTTTCTTCTTTTCTTAGCGAGTTATCTTCCTTTGCTGTATGATGATTTAGAGTTTTTAGGAGGAGCTTCTTTGCCTGTTTCGCCACTTTCATTGCTGGTTGCTCAGTGTTGTTGAAGATGGCCTCATTCCGGGCTAACCAGATTTTCCAACAAACATATTTAGACACATCTGTTCATACCTTGTTCCAAATTGATTTGTTGGCAATTCGATGAGGGTAGTTTTCATTCCAAGATGTGAACATGGAGGTTATTGTGCTTTGGAGAGGGGCACTCATGTTTAGTTCGGACAAGAAAGTAGACCATACCTCCTTCGCAAACTCACATGTTATAAACAGATGGCTTGCTGTTTCTAGCTCTCTTTTGCATATAATGCATCTGTATGGTCCTGCTATACCCCTTTTGCTCAAGTTTTCACCTGTGAGGATTTTGTTATGGAATAAGGTCCAAAAGAAGAAGTTGATTTTTGGGATGCTGAAGCTGTCCCAAATCTGCTTCCAAACTGATCCCTGATGTGGTGTATCTTGTTGGCTTTGTAGTTGATAGTATCCCTGCTTTGTTGTATATATTCCTTTCTTACCCCATCCCCAAGTATCCTCCTCATCAATATGAATTGGTGTAAAATCAACAATTTCATCATTGAATACAACAAACTGGTTTTTTAGCTGTTCTGGAATTCTGGGCCATTTCCATCGCAGCCAGTTGCCTTTGCTGTCCCATTCGGTTATATCCTCTATTTTTTTAATTCCTCTCGCTCGAAGCCAAGCTTTGATCTCGGCGATCTCTACTTTTTGATTTAGTGGCTAATGTCCCATTACGCGGTCTTTCCATAGGTTCGTATTCTTCCCGTTGCCTGGAATTCGGTATAATTCGCTTCTGAAGAATTCGATGCCTTTTACGCACAACTTCCAGGCCTGCGTGCCTTTGGGGTGCTTCTCCGTTTTGTAGCTCATTATGGATCGGTTTTTAAAATATTTCTCTTTAAGGATCTTGCTTACCGGGTGGTTGGGCTCCTCACAAAATTGCCACAGCAGTTTGCATCCAAAGGCCACGTTTGCTAGCCCAGGATCGCGCACCTGAAGGCCTCCTTCCACCATCGGGCTTTTAACTGTTTCCCACTTGATTAAATGAAACCGATTGCTGTTCCCTCGGCCCCCGTTCCACAAAAAATTGCGAATATTTTTAGAAATTTGGTCTGAGATGTGTTTGGGTGCCATCATCAGGGCCGCTTGGAATGTTGGCAACGCTGAAAGAACGGATTTGATCAATATGAGTTTGCCTCCTGTAGATAACCAGAAGCCTCCCCACGCTTTTATCCTTTTCTTGCATTTAACTATTACTTCGTCCCACAGGTGATTCCTGTTTGAGCCCAAAGTTATGGGAAGTCCCAGATATTTAATTCTTTCCCATTCTGCATACCCTATGTATCCCAGATCTTCTGCTATTTTCCTTATTGTTTGCTGGTCAGTGTTCCAGCCATACACTGCACTCTTCTTTTCACTTACTAGAGCGCCAGTTATGTTGCAGAACTTCTGAAGAATGGATTTGAAAGTTGATGCTATTCTTGGGGAGGCCCCCCCCCAACAGGAGCGAGTCGTCCACGAATAATGCATGGTTCATTGGTTCTATGCCTTTCTCTATTCTGATCCCTGGAATACTGCCTTCTTGTTTTTCCATTGTTAACTTCCTGCTTAAGGAATCAACCATCAAGATGTAGAGGAAGGGCGAGAAGGGGCAGCCCTGTCTCAGGCCCCTTGTGGCTAGAAAGAAGTTTGCAGGTCTTCCGTTTATCATTGGCGCTATCCATATATTTTCCAGGCAAGCTTTAATTATATCAATAAAATTCTGGTTGAAGCCAAAAGCTGATAGAACCCTGTATAAAAGGATCTATTTACCCTGTCAAAAGCATTGCACATATCCAGTTTGATTAACATACCTTGTTCTCTGCACAGTTGACTTGAATGCAGTGCTTCCTGCACTTGGATGACATTGTCTAGGATGTGTCGACCTTTCACAAAACCTCCTTGAGCTAGGGTAATTAATTTTTGAAGTAGTGGCTTAATTCTATTTGCCATCAGCTTGGCCAAGATCTTATATGATGAATTGCATAATGATATAGGTCTATATCTGTCAAAGGTGCCTGGATTATTTTCCTTTGGGATTAAAGCGAGAAAAGTTGAGTTTATGCCGCCTTCGACTTTTGCCTTCCTCATGAAGCCCTGGACCATTCTCATCAGATCAGTTTTGATTATCTCCCAGCATATTCTATAAAAGTGAATTCAGAATCCGTCGGGCCCAGGGGCTTTATCTGGCTCCATGGACCAGACTATGTTTATTATTTCTTCTTCTGAAGTTGGCCTTATTAGAGATTCGTTGTCTTCTAAGCTTACTAGCTGGGGTATATTGATAAGGAATTCTTCCATGTCCTCCTCGCTTCCATCTTTTCCGGCGCTGAGAAGATTCTGAAAACTGTTTACTGCTGCCTCCTTGATCTGTTCGAAGCCTCTGCATGCCTAACCATTGGTGGTAGTAATTTCTGCGATGTGATTTCGCGATATCCTCGCCATGTATTGTCTATGGAAATATGCTGTATTCCTATCTCCTACTTTGAGCCACAGACTACGAGATTTTAATCGCCAAAATTCCTCCTCATTTCTAAAGGAACTGTATGCTTTCCTTTGGGCGCATTTTTCTTTGTCTAGATCTATGGCTTAGATGGTTTTCTCTTCCAGTCCTAATTGAATTTCTTCCAGCTGTCTTGTTGCTTCTTTCCTCTGTCTGGTGGGGGAGTTGACTTATTTCTTTATCCATTCTTTGAGTGACTTTTTGGTATTCTTAATTTTTTGCTCCCATACATAGCTTGGGGAGCCTGAGATTTCTATTTCCCAAGCTGTTTGTACAGTATCAAGAAACCCCTCTCTTTTGGCCTAGAGAGGGCTGAATCTGAAGGGGAGGGAGCCGAGGTCTTCTTCCTCCTTTATGTGCAGAAGAATTGGTTTGTGGTCCGATGTTAATTTTGGCAGGATCTTGGAGAGGACTATTCTATTATCCATCATAATAGCACTGCTAGCGAGGACTCTATCTAGCCTTGCTGTGATGTGTTGTTCCCCTGTTCTATTGTTTGTCCAGGTATATGTTCCTTTCACCGGTTTGAAGTCTACCAAATCCCAGGACTGGATAAGATTTTCCACAGTGAGGAGGAAGGGATCTCTTGTGTAGGATCCTCCTCGCTTTTATTTTGGGTATAAGATTATATTCAGATCTCCTCCTATGATTATATTCGTGGGGCTGCATTGCTCTATGTACTCTATTAGAGTTTTCCAACATTCTTTTTTCTCCTCATAATGCACTGGGACATACATATTGAAAAAATCTAGTTTAACTTTGCCTGCTGTGTGCCAAAGTTCTGTATACATCCAATGTTGAGTCTCATGTGTTTTGCCAAGGTTGAATAGGTTCTTTGACCAGAATGTACCTATTCCTCCTGCTGATCCTCTTGCACTGATTACCTTCCCTGAGTCAAATTTCCATTTAGAGGTGCTGGTATTTAGAAGGGTCTCCCCTTCTATTTTGGTCTCTTGGAGCATGAGTACGTCTATGGGTTCCATTTTCATTAGATCCTTGATGGCCTTTGCCTTGATGGGATTACCCAGACCCCTGCAGTTCCAAGATACCAAGTTCAGGTTCATCATTTACAACTTGTTGGTGTGGGGCCTCCTCCCTTGGATGCCCTTGGCCTGATGTTTCTCCCCAGAGTCATTTCTAAGGTAGCTTGACTTCCTAGGGTTTTTTGCTTTTCTGATTCTTCTTCCCTTACCTCTTTGTTTGATCTCCTTCCTGCTCGCTTGGATGGTCTTTCTTCATCATCCGATGAGCCGACGTTTTCTGTCTTTTTCTTTTTCTGCTTGATTATGTTTGCATATGAAGGGGAGGTGTTATTGCTTGGATTCGAGTTAGATGTGTTACCTGGATCTTGCATTTCGCTGTCTTTGTGCTGAAATGGAGCTTCATGCTCCTTCTCCTGGGTCTCTGTGGGTGGTGTGAGAGATTCAAATGGGTTCTTGTCCTCCACTGCGCTGGTGCCTTCCTTGCTCCCGACGTTTTGCTGGCTTTCCGTTTCTTGTCCTGTTTTGCTCCCTGTCTCCTTGCCTTTGTTTTTGTTGCTCTGCCTATTGTTTGTTGCTTTTTTAACTTGCTTCCATTGCTCTCCTTTTTCTTTCTTAGTAGATTCCTCGTTTTTCTTCTTACAATATCTTGCGAAGTGTCCGTATTCGTGGCAGTATCAACATTTGAATGGAAGTTGCTCGTAATCTAGTTCTTGAATGTGCGTCCAATCTGCCACCGATAGCTTGATGGCTTCGGGAAGCCCGATTTCTAGATCAACCTCCACGAAGATTCTCGCACAAGAGTATTGATCCTTCCTTGGGGCCTGATCTATGTATTTGCCAAGAGCATTTCCAATGGATTGTAGCAATTTCTGGCTCCAACAATGGAGAGGAAGATGTGGTAGGCGCACCCAGACTGGCACCGCCTTAGGTACATCTTGGGATGGGTCGAAGTCGGGGGACCATTTATTCAGGTACAGCCCTTGAGGGCCCATGAAATATGGCACGTTTCTGAAGATCATGCTCCTATCCTCTGCATTTTCGAACACGAACACGAAAAAACCCTTGCCCACGAAGTGGCTTAAGATGAAGCACATTTGACTATTATTATTATGATGTATTTGATATTTTTATGATAATGAGAAATTATGTTTTGATCCATCAATGAGTTGACTCAGAGGGCTAAATCTCTTGGGTTAGGGCCCAGACCTAACAACAAAAGTTCCTCTCTTTTGTATATGTATTCTTAGCTTAGATTATTGATTTAATACTGAAGTTTATTTTTGTTTTCTATTTAGCTTAGAAAGTTGATCAAAGTTTTGCGTATCCATGTTTTCATTAGCTTAAAGCGTATATTAGTGTTGCAGCCCAGTGAAGGAAAATATACCAGAAAATCTCGTGATAGTAACCCCTATTCCATCTCCCTTATGGGATCACGATTAGGGGATCCCACTCTCGCAGTCCAAAAAAAAGTTGTCCTTTATTCATTTCCTAGGTTAAGTTTCATTCTTAGCTAGATAATTGTTTATGATTCCTTGGAAATAATTGTAGTTGTTAGTTTTCTTCCTAAGATTGTTGTAGCTTAAAAGGTAGTTTATTCTACAGATCTAGTCTTTAACAATAGTTAGATTAGACTTTTTAAATTCAACTCATATTTTCCATGTTGACATGTAATAATTTGTAAATGAAAATAGAGACAAGTTTTATTGCATGGATTTTTTATTTGCAAGAAGGGACACCTCCAACCAACTCTGCCTAGGTCTCCTCCACCTTCTGTTGATTCACGCCATCCATATTCCAAATTTTTTTTTTTTCTTCTTCTAGTTGTCGTGAGAAAGTTGTCTTAGGCAAATCCAACGTTCTTATAGTGTCAGGCTTGGTGTTGGGTGATGTTAACCTTCCCTACACCTTCCACAACTATCATGCACCTTTCCAACACTTCATCTCACCCTTATTGTCCTTCAAAACCTCTCAGCCAACTTTCGTAAGCAGTACATAACATCTTGTAGCATTTTCCTGTAAGAAACCTGTAGCTGCCTATTTTGACCGTGTTTTGACCTGAAATGGTAGAATAGCCTAGTGTAGGAGTAGGTTAACCATTCAGCTTGGACTCCATGACCAGAAGTGCCACCTAGACCAACCTTTTCATTCCTTTCCCTCCGGCAAGATCAAATGGCATTAGCTTTTATATTTATGAATTTAGCAATTAGGACTTTAATCTATTCTGCAAGTGTGAATGAGATAAGTAATGCATGCATGTTTCGATTTTGAAATGGTAGAATAACTTCCTACTTTCAAGCAGTTCTGGTAGCTATATGATCAAGTGAAAGGTTAACATATCTTCCTTCCTGCAAGTGAATTATGCGATTTCATAGCTAGATGATTTATGTCATATCATAGAATTTACAAATGAGCAACTTTCATTTCCTGAATTGACAAGCATTTACTTTTCCTGAACAAGAAATAGTTTTACATTCCACTGTCAATAGTCAAACTCCCTTTAGTCCAATAGAGGAATGGTCTGGAACCCTAATGGTCAAGTGCTTCAGTTGAGAAGTGACATGAGTAGAATGATGCATTTGTTGTGTATATAACATTGTCACCTCCAAGTTTGTACAAAACCTCGGGTTGATAAAGTAAAGTTGACAACCCTAGGAGTTGCAGCCTTCTTGTTGCAATATTGGGGCTCATCACTTTTTTGGCGTCGTTCTGATGGAGGTGTCTAGCTAGATGTAATTTTTGTTTATTTTCATAAAAAATAATATTATATATATTATCTCTATCTATCTATATATATATATATTTCTTTCATGCCTCGTAGGAGTAGAGACACTTTAGGGAAATTTTTTCCAAATACCCCCACACCATCAAACAGTTGACCTTCCCTCTTCTTCGGTGATTGTCATCTTTCTTCTCTGACTGTAAGAGAGTTAAAAGAACCCTTAGGAGAAAAACCTGAAATCTTTGAAGGGCCTATTAGGGAAGAATAAGAAGAAGAGACCATTCCACACACTTACACCATGGATGAAAACAAAAATGAGGTTTATTTTCCCATCAGAGAGACTAATGGAGATGCTAGGATTAAAAACATAAGTCCCTCTTCCCTTCCTCAATTCCATGGCCTAACCTCAAAAGACCCTAATACCTTCTTATTTGAGTTTGTTTTCATCTGTAGAACCTATGATTATACCTCTGATGAGCAGAAGTTGAAGTTTTTCACATCCACCCTCAAGGATGCAGCCTTGCGCTAGTTCATGGCTCTACCTAGGGATAACATCACTACCTAGGCTCAAATGAAACAATCCTTTAGCAACAAGTACAAGGACTATTCTAGGTCCAAATACAACAAAGATGAAATCTTTAGAATGACCCTAGGACCTAATGAATCCCTAGAGGATTATGAGGAAAGGTTCCAACTCAGTTACATATGGGCTAAATGCACCCTTGATCCTTAATCACTCAAGTTAGTCCTTCTTAGAGGAATCAAGGAGGACATACTAGAAACCCCAAACATGATGTCTGGAGGGGACATTTATCAACTACCATATAATGATATCAAGATAGTTTTCAAAAAACATTCTAGGGTTGCTATAAGGAAGGGTAGGGCTAGTCAGTCTTTGGTTAGTTCCTCTTCCTCCAGCACATCTATCAAGAGTGAAATTTGAAACATGTTGTAGGACTTTAAAAGTGAAATGTTGCACACCTTTGCTCTGCAAATGGACACTATATAGGTCAAGAGGAAACAAGAGGAAGCAAAGAGAGCCTTAGCTATATTTTTCCCTAAATGCATTAGAAGGCACCCCATAAATGAATATCCACCAAATGTTATATAGGTTTGCTCGGTTTGTGAGGAAAACCATTCCACATATAAGTGACTTTATTTGCCTAGATTGAAGGTTGTATACCAAGGGTTGACGGTGGGACTGAACAACTTTGTTATATTAATCAAAGGAGGCACCCTTATTCCTCCTTTGATCAATATGCCCCCTATTCCTATTATAATACCAATTAGAATGCACCCCTACCCCCTTGGTGTTCTCTTTCTCACCCTTCATGGTCCGCACCTTCTCCTTGGTATTATGCAACTCAGTATCTATCCCAACCTGCCAATCAATCATCTTAGCCATATGCTTATCCACATCCTTAGTGGAATACCACATCACAAGGTTGGAGGCCTCAATTAAACCAACCTCCTTCTTTACTGCCTCCACCTCCATCTCAACCATAGCTAATTCATCCTTCTCCACCCAAGCAACCTCAGATTCCTACTCAACCAAATCTAAACCCAAACAACAAGCATGCACATCAAGTATATAGTGGGGAGACATATTACCCTACCTATGGTGTGTAGATTCAAGAAATTCACCTCAAATCTGGAAGAGTGCTACCAGATAACCAACCTCCATCTCCACCTAAGGAGCTTGAAGAGGAAAAGGAAGAGAGTGTTACCAAAGCCAATCCACCTCCTTTTCCTGAAAGATTGATCCATCCTACCAGCACAGCCCAGAAGAGATTGAACTTCTGGGAGAATTTAAAAATTTGTATGTGAAAAATCCCACTCCAAGCCATCAAGGATGTCCCCATCTACAACAAGCTAATCAAGGAGAAATTCTTCAAACATCCTAGGAGGAGAAATAAAGACACCCCTACCATCAATGTCATTTGTCAATTGTCTGACCTAATGCTAGGGAGAGTAATTTTCCCAAAGTATCTAGACCTTGAAAGTATTGTGGTAAATGTGCACATTGATGGCATCATTGTCCCTCACAACTTGGTTGATCTTGGGGTTGCCATTAATGTGCTGACTAAGGATACCAGGCTCAAACTAAATCTCCAAGGATCGTTAAGAAAGACCACAATAGTACTACAACTTGCAGACAGGTCCATGACATCTCCTAAGGGATTTGTTGACAATGTAAAGGTCTCTATTGATTCGTGGGAGTATCTTATTGACTTCTTAGTTCTCCAGACCAAGACCAAATTCAATGGTTATCCTCTCATCCTTGGAAGACCATGGGTAGCCACTGCTGATGCTTACATAAGTTACAGAGTTGGGAACATGACCTTTAAGAATGGGTATTTGTCCAAATAGTTGGTCTTGTACCCTCCTGCTCGACCATCCCTAGAGCATGACCTACCATTGTGGTTGGAAGAGGAAGATGAAGATGAAGTATATCATACCACATCCTATCCAATTTGTACCCTAGATTTTGTTATAGGAGGGAGGAAACCTGATGAAAATGACCTCATTAATCAAATCCTCCAGACCTAGCCCCCCAACACCATGCCTATTAATGAGCTAGTGAAGGAATATGAAGATAACCCTTGGATTGATTTATGCCTAGTTGACCCTAGTCTTGCTCATGTAAAAATGGTAGAATTTGGTCCATCTAAAACATTGAAAATCAACCCCTCCCTCAACCAACCAAAAAGAGAAGTTGTGCATCATGATGAGAGAGCACTTGGATGCTTTTTCCTAGTGCTATAAGGAAATGAAGGGAGTGAATCCTTTGGTGTGGACTAACCACATATACATCAAGTAAGGATGCAAACCAGTGCACCAACCTTAGAGGAGAATGTACCCATCCCTAAAAGACATAATGAACGGAGAGTTGCAGAAATTGTTGGATGGAGGGTTTATTTACCCCATCTTAGATAGTGAGTGGGTGTCCCCTCTAGTTTTGGTCCCAAAGAAGAATGGAAAATGGAGGATCTATGTGGGTTACAAATATTTAAACAAAGCCACCAAAAAATACCATTTTCCTCTACCTTTCATTGATCAAGTCTTGGATGGCCTTGCAGGGAAGAAGTTATTCTCTTTCCTGAATGGATTTAGTGGTTATAATCATATCCATATCAGCCCATAGGACCAAGATAAAACTACCTTCACTTGTCCTTGGGGTACTTTTTCTCATAGGGTCCTTCCTTTTGGATTATGTAATGTCCCTGCCACTTTTCAAAGGGAAATTCTAAGAATCTTTTTGAGCTAGTCCATGACTCTGTAGAAATCTATATGGATTATTTCACTCCCTATGGGTGTGACTCCCTGGAGGCTCTCTCTAACTAGGGGAAAGCATTAAATGAGTGCATTGAAATGAACCTATCACTTAGTCCCGAGAAGTGTGAATTCTTGACGAATGCAGAGACTATTTTGGGTCATTCAATATCCCAGGAAGGAATATAAGTGGACCCAAATAAAATTGCCATTATAAAAAAGGTCCCTACTCCTCAAAAGAAGATGGATGTTAGGAGTTTCTTGGGTTTAGCTGGTTACTATAGGAGATTTATCAAAGACTTTAGCAAAGTAGCCTCACCATTGTTTGGACCACTGGCCAAGGACTCTGAATTTTGTTGGTCAGATAGTTGCCAAGAGGCCCTAGAAATCTTGAAGGATAAGTTGACTACTATTCCCATACTTAGAGGCCCAAATTGGGCTCTTCCTTTCCACATCCACGCTGATGCATCTGAAAAAGTTGTAGGAGAAGCTCTATGATAGATAGATGGCAAGTTTCCTTATGCCATTTACTTCATTAGAAAAAAATTGTCTAAGGTTGAACTAAACTACATTGTGACTAAGAAGGAACTCCTAGTTGTTGCCCATTCCTTGAATAAATTCAGACACTACATCACTGGTTATCAAACCTTGTGCATATTGACCATGCTTCTATCAAGTACTTAATGAAAAATCCTGATGTGAATGCTATAATTCTTAGATGGTTTCTTTTATTGCAGCAATTTGATTTAACCATGATTGATAATCCAAGTAAAGAAAATGTAGTTGTTGAATTTTTATCTAGAATTTCTTTGCCTGGGGGTGAATAAGGGATGGTGGATGATTAGCTGCGAGATGAGCATTTATTTTTTATTTAAGTTCTCGTGGTTGACATAGCCAACTACCTAGTTCTTGCAAAGTTCCCTCAAAATCTAGCATTCAGGGAGAAGAGAAGGATTGTAAGGAAGAGCGCCCCATTCACTTGGATTGGGGGACATCTCTTCAAACTAGGCCCATATCAAGTTTTGAGGAGGTGTGTCAGGGAAGAGGAAGTCTTTGACATCCTTTTAGCCTGTCATGATCGACCTTGTGGAGGTCACTTTGTTGCCAAGCAGACAATTTTCAAGGTACTACAAGCTAGCTACTACTGGCCTACTCTCCACCAAGACGAAAAAAGGTACACCAGTCGATGTGATCAGTACCAAAGGATGGGGAAACCTACTCCCAAGGATGAAATTCCCTTGCAACCTCAGGTGGATTTAGATGCATTTGACAAGTGGGGCATGGATTTCATTGGACCAATTGATCCACCATCATGGAAGAAAAAGTACATAATTGTATGCACTGATTATTTGACATAGTGGGTTAAGACCAAGGCTGTCAAGGTAGAAACAGAGGAGAAAGTGGTTGATTTCTTGAGGCAAACTGTGTTTTACAAATTTGGGTACCCTAGAGAGCTAGTCACTGATCAAGGAGCTCAATTCACATCACATCTGATCGAAAATTTGTTAAGACAACATGGGATAAAGCACAGAACATCTGACTATCATCCTCAGACCAATGGAAAAGTAAGGGTCACCAATAGAGCATTAGAAGGCACCCTCACCAACGTTGTGAACAACAACGAAAAAGGATTGGTCAGACAAACTAGTGGATGCCACCTGGGCTTACAATACAACTTGGAAGACAACTACTAGTTTCACTCCTTATGACTTGGTCTATGGAAAGAAGGCTTTGCTCTCCATTGAGTTTGAATACAACACCTTGAGAATGGAGGCACAGTTGGATTTGGATGTTACAAAGGCACAAAAAGATAGGTTTCTCCAGTTGAATTGTCTAGATGAATTTAGAATGCAGGCCCTTCTACACACTGAAGTTATCCAAGTATAGAGGAAGGTTTGGCATGACAAGAACATCAAAGACAAGGTTTTTTAAGAAGGGGATTGGGCTTTGCTATATGACTCCAGGTTTAAGGACTTCAAAGGAGAATTGATGACTTGGTGGTTAGGACCATACCTAATAGAGAAGTGCCATGATAATGGAGTTGTTCAAATTAGGACCATTCATGAGGAAGGTATTCCCTTGCTTGTCAATGGATACAGGTTGAAGGCTTACAAAAGACCATTTTCCAGGGAAGGGTTCATCATCCCATTAGCAAGGAGGTAAATGTGATTGGAAGTGTCCTAACTTCCAAGTCATAGAATTTTTAAAATTGTTTCTATTTGTGGAGAAAAAAAATACAATAAGAGGCCTGGGTGAAAACCTCCATGAGGCATCCGAGGCCAACTCTTGGGTTGAAAACCTCCTTGAGGCATCCCAAGAGTGAAAAAAGAAAAAAAAAAGATCCATGGGTGAGAACCTCCCTTGAGGCACCCAGGGCAAGCAGGAAGGTTGAAAACCTCTCTTGAGGTAGCCTCTGTGTCCCTAAAAAAAAGAGAGAAGAAAAAGAGAAAAACAAAAAACAAAAAATACCATGACAAGGAACTCTAACCTGTCCATTAATAAATTATGTCATTTTGAAGGTTTTTGAAGACAATGGAAATTACAGAGGTACAGGGACAACATGCTCAGTATCATTCCATTTCTCCCTCCATAAAATCCATCTCATCCATGCCAACCATGTCCCTACCACTCATATCCATTATCAGGCCTCAAAAATAAGTTTTTTTTAGCATTTTCTACTGTGATACAGGATGTCTTGTAGTTGTTACAGGAAGATCCTGTAGCACTATAGGACGTCTTGAAATGCGACAAGAAAGGGGAATTGGTAAGAAAATCATCCTTCATGCATATTCTAGGTTGATTAGGAACCCTACAATTAATCAAACCACCCACCTATCACCCGTGCATCCCTGATTCACATCGCCATACCCATAACTAGCTCTGTCTCATTAAGGAAAACATAGGGATAGTATGTTATATATATATATAATATATTATATATATATATATATATATATATATATATTTATATATAATATATATATATAGATATATATCATAATAAAAAAGTGGGCATGTCCTCCATTGCCACAACCCTTCACGACGTCATTAAAGCTCTTCTATCATCCTCCAACCCCTACACCACTTTCCCCATCCCGCTAAAGTAAAAAAACCTTGAAAATGAAGAAAAAGGGGTTACTACAGGATTTCCTGTAGCATCTATACGATCTCCTATAGCAAATTGTGCCACTATTGCAAACAATCTGAAGCTCATTTTTTCTACCCAACTAGAGTAAGGAATAGTACCATGATTTGTGGGTGCCTTGTTCTTCTTAGCAAGACTCCATAGCAACAAAAGGGATATCAAGCACCTGCACACATGAACGGAGAAAGAAGTCAACTATACAAAAGCCAAAAGAAATAAACAGAAAGAAAGCAAGGAAGCACTTCCCTGAGAAATAGTATAGAAGTCATCTACTCAAGCATGCACCAATCAACAATAGGTAGGCTCAGGTATGGCAACTTACTTAGCTCTTCCCTATGTATGATATGATGAAAAATGTGCAAATGTAAAAGAAAGGTCTTCTTTATAAGCTGGAGGTGGCCAGTTAACTTGGCCACCCTCATCCCGTGATCAAAAAGTGATCATTCAGTCAACATGCCACGTAAGGATGTCACATCAATGGGAATTAGTTAGAAAGGTGGTCGAAATCAGTGAAGAGGGAGTGGGTGATGATTACAAGGAGCAAGTGAATGATCACCAACAATGGGCAAACAGTCCCAATTAGGAAATTTCATACCACTTCCATCCAGCACAATGCTCCGAGCCTCAACCATAAATAGCATAAAAACCCCAAACTTTCATGCATTTTTCACTGATTTTGAAATCAAGGAGATAAGGACCAGCTTGGAATGCCATCAAAAAGTTTGAACCCTACTCTTGCCATCCTACAGGAGGCAACTACAGGAAGCATAGAAACCTATAGGAAGCTATAGGAAATAATGAAATTCCACGAGAATTCTGCAAGGCTGTGCGTAGGGAGAACTTGGTCCTCAATTGTCAGAATCCCAAGCGTTACAGTGAGAAGTAAGTGGCCTATCTCTCCTCTGTTCACGATTTTCATAATTGATACACTCTGCACTATCTTAGTAATTATAGTCAGCGTGGTAATTAAAATGAGTTTGGGAGTATAAAAGGAAACTTTTTGTGGCTATAAGGAGTTGTAGTAGTTGCAGTCGTCCACTAACAATTTTAGCTCTCATCTACCTAGAAAAGCATACTGAAGTTATCCTACAAAACCTCCTCCAGTTAGATGAAACAATAGAATAAAATGGGAGGTGGATTCAATAGGAGAGAGCCCACAAAAACATCAAGAATTCACCTTCATCCCCCTATAGTAGACATCTTTAGGAGGCATCAATGGTTAGGATTCTTTGAGTTTATCAAGGGCTATGATAATGATATAACTTATGAGTTTTCCATGCTACTAAATCCTGAAGCAAGAACAAGTGCTACCATTGTGGTAAGAGGGTTGTCCATTACCATCAATCCTAAGGTGATCAACAGAGTGACAACATTTCCTTTGGGGGTCAAATGGAGAAGGGAAGACAAGGCTAGTAGCACCTTTTCTAAGAGAAATTTCTTCACCAATGATGAGAGACCAATTGAAGACAAAAATGGAGTTAGAAGGGAGAGTCTTCCCTACCCCTAGGATAAGGTAGCCTACCACATCCTTAAATACATTTCTTGTAAAGGGAGACTGAATGTAGTTTATGGCTACCATTTTAGGTTGCTCCATGAATTTAGATTTCAAACTAGGTTTCCCATAGCCCAAAGATTAAGTGTGCCCTATTTTCTCCTACAATCAATCATAGAAATGAGCCAGAAGATGAAAGAGGGAAAGCAACAACAGTTAGCACACCATGGTATCATTAAGTTGATAGAGAGTATGCTTTGAGTATATCAAGAGTCCCTATCCTCTGGTCCGCATTCAGAGATATGGACAGAGAAGAATTCCTGGAGACCCAAGTCCTTACACTTGGTGAGAACTTGGATTCAGGTGAAGAAGAAGGAGAAGAAGAAGAAGGAGAAAAGGAAGAAGAAGATGTAGAAACAGACAAAACAGAGGAAGAAGAAAAGGAAGAAGAAAAGAGAGAAGAAGAGGAGGAGCAGTAGAAAGAGACCAGCCTTGAGAAGACCATTACACTTGAAGAGGAGGAGATATCCCTAGATCAAGGAAGGTTGTCTCCTAAACCCATTGAAAAGGAGGTAGTTGTTGCCTTAGCTGCTTCTAGCACACCCATCAAATCCACAAAGAAAAGGCAGAGACAAACTCCCCTCTATTTCAAAACAAGAAGAAGCACTAGGATTAAGTAGGAGAAGACACAAACCCCCAAAAAAACCCCTATTGTAATTTAAGAATCACCAAGTAAATAGGAGGAGCTAGAATCCATGGGAATGAAGGTTGATAAAGTAACATCACAAGGAGCAACCCCAAAGGCTCCCATTACCTATGTCAGGAAGCTTGTCACCAATTCAACCTCAGCCAAGTAGCCCAAGGCACCTGTAACACTCCAACAGAAAGGAAAAGGCCCGTTGTAGGATCCCAAAACAGTGCTACAGGAAACATTGGTAGTTCTACAAGAAAGGCGGGAAGTGCTATAGGAAGAGTAGTAGGGACAAAAAGGAGGCAAAGAAGCAACACCACAAGAACAAGAGTGTTACATAGTATTTTGTCACACCTCTTGCACTTCCTTGTGACATACACTGAAGTGCCCAAAACATGACCATAATGCAATGTATTCATTCAGATATGCAGCTCAAATCCTCCCTAAGACATTGATTGGAAAATGCCTTGAGCTTCCTGGTGAGCACCATTATTGTAGCAATAATGTTGCAATTCCTATGCTGCCTACTTTACTCTTATCAACCAGGTAGTTCATAACAAACTTGGAAGCGTCGACGCTGTATGCACAAGTACTAGTTCTCACTGCAGGTTGTCACTTAGTCAACTGGCGCGAGATCACTAGTAGCTCAAGCCAAATTCTATGGATTCAGAAGAAGCTCTATATGTGATGGAAGGAAAGAAATATTACTCTATAGATGCTATTTTAACTGTAGAAAGGAGAAAGGGCTGAAATGTAAAGCAAACCTAGTAAATCCTAATTAACCAACTAATTCTATTTTTGCAGAAAGCACTATGAAAACCATGAAAGGAATGCCATTACCTACTCAAGGAAGTAAACAACATATAACTATGCTATTTCTACAAGTAAATAAGCAAAATACATACTTTTGGACTTTTATGTATTTTTATGTGAAATTGACATGCATGTAATTTATTGTGTGTGAGTGTGACAACGAATAGGTGGCTTTGGAGGATGGTTTTGGGATTTGAGAGGATTTAGGATGGTGTGGAGGGGTCCTAGGAGGTCGCAAGTGGCCTTCTAGAGGCTTTTCCCATGCTCAGCCTTTAAAATAAAGCCTATAGGAAAATCTACAGGAGGACAGAGGAAATCTACAGGAGGAAAAACAACGTTCTACATGAGGCCTACAGGAGGAGGGCGAGAGTAGTTTTCACTATTTTGAGGGTGTGAGAGGGGGTGAAAAAGATGGATGAAGGTTGGAATGAGGTGTTAAGGCACCTATGGTCTACCATGAACCACCAGGAGAGAGAAATATGATTGGATTTCCTCAAGGAGAGAGGAATAAGTTCTAGGAAAAATGCAGGTAACTAAGGTAGAATTGAGGTGAGGTTTAGGAGACCTGTAGGGCATGGATCAGATGGAGGATGGGATGGCTGATAAGCTGGCCTACTGCTAGAAGAGATCTGCTGCATAACAAAACTAGGAAATCAAGCAAGCAATGAAATGAGTGCATCTAGGAAAACAAAGTTTTGCATCAAAATAGTCTAAACTATGATCTATGTAAGGAAATGCTGATAACTACTGCAAGAAAGGAGGCTAACTATCTGGGAGAACTTTCCCAAATCGCAAGCTAATTTCTTGAATCTCCACAACATAATTTGGGCATGATGGTTCCCCACTATACACTTGCTGAGCCTGTCTTTTGTTCGGGTTCAAATTTGGCTGGGCAAGCATTTGGGGTTGCTTTGGTGGAGCAGGAGGTAATGGTTGTGGTTGGGCAAGTGGTGGAGGCAAAAGAGAGTTGTATTGGGGCCTCCACCCCTAATGAGATGCATTCCACTAAGGCTGTTGCTGAGCATAGGATTGAAATGAATGGGTGGATGGTTGGGCATGATATTGAGATGTGAAGGACCAAGGAGGTGGTGTGGACCAGGAAGGATGAGCAAGGGGACCCCAAGAAGATATGGAAGTGACTTGGTTGGGGTTATAGTATGCCTGAGATGTCCCTTGCATCCCCTACTGGTATGGTCTAGGTCCAAGTGGCCTTCTTTGGTTTAAGTAGTAGAGCTGTTCAATGACTCCCTTAGCCCCTTGATATATAACTTTAAGTCCGGACAAGGAAGGGCACTTATTTGTAGAATGATTTTCTTCACAGACTGAACAAACCTCTATAGAGTTCAATGGGCATTCATTCCTAGGATGCCTCCTGGTGCATCTAGGGAAAAAAATGGCCAAATCCCTCTCTGTTTCCTCTTGTTTCGTTTTGATATGCAAGGTATCCATTTGCATGGAAAGAGTCTGCAGCATCTCACTCTTGAAGTCTTCCAGCATGTTTCCAATTTCTCCTTTAATGGATGAGTTAGAGGAAGAGGTACTAGCTATGGGTTGACTCCCCCTACCTTTCTTTCTGGCTACTCTAGAATGATTTCTAAAAACAGTCTGTATGTCCTCATAGGGTAGTTGGTAGATGCCTCCCTCGACCAGTAGATGGAGGATGTCTAGAAGATCTTCCCGGATTTCACTGAGTAGGACCAACTTCAGAGACTCAGGGTCAAGTGTACACTTGACCCTTTTGTAACTGAGCTGGAACCTCTCTTCATAGTCTTCGAGGGACTCGTCACTGCCTAAGGTCATTCAAAAGATTTATTCTTTAGTATCTTTTGACCTACAATAGTCTCGATGCTTGTTGTTAAAGGCTTGTTGCATTTGAGCCCAAGTTGTGATGCTATTGCCAAGTAGTCCCATGAACCAGCGTAGTGCTGCATCCTTGAGAGTAGAAGGGAATAGTTTCAACTTTTTCTCATCTTATGCATAGTCATAGGTTCGATAGATAACAACAAACTCGAACAAAAAGGTGTCAGGATCTTCTGTAGTCAGACCATGGAAATGAGGTTGGGTGGAAGGGTTTATATTCTTCATTTTGGTGTCCCCATTGGTCTCCCGAATGGGAAAGGTACCCTCTATTCTCTCTCCATTCCCCCTAGCATTTCTGTTTTCAGCCATTGGCTCCAAAGGAATGTTTTCTTCTTCTTCTTCCCCTATAGGTTCTTAAAATATGTCTCGCTGTTCACCTAAGGGTTCTTCTTGATCGCAACTGCCGAAGAAGAGAGAAGGGTGGCTGTGTGAAGTAGTGGAGATGTTGGGCAAAAATTTTCCTGAGTTATCTCTATTCCTACGAGGCATGAAAAGAAATATTTTTGGTTGTTTTTTGTTTCTTTTCCCCACACTGATAGTACCTGCAAAACTGAAATTGATCGAACAAAACAAATTGCAACTAACTGAAATGAACTTGCTAAAATGGAAATTTGCAGAATTGGAAAGGAAAGAAAGGAAATTCAGAACTGAAGGAAAAGAAATGACTAGTCTACTTTTGTTGAAATGAAATTTGCAGAATTGAAAAGGAAAGCAAGGAAATCCAGAACTTGAAAGGAAAAGAAATGACTAGTCGACTTTCGCTGAAATGAACTATTAGCAGAATGTTGCAATAGGAAATATAAGAAAGCAAGAATCATAGAATACTCTGACGCTTCCCCGGAAATGGCACCACAAAGTGGTGAGCACCAGTATTGCAACAATAATGCTGCAACTCCTGGGCTGCCTACTTTACTCTTATCAACCCGGTAGTTCATAACAAACTTGGAAGTGTCGGTGTTGTATGCACAAGTACTAGTTCTCACCGCAGGTTGTCACTTGGTCAGCCGACACAAGATCACTAGGAGCTCAATCCAACTTCTATGGATTCCAAAAGAAGCTCTATGTGATGGAAGGAAAGAAATATTACTCTACATATGCTATTCTAATTGCAGAAAGGAGAAAGGCTGAAATGTAAAGCAAACCTAGTAAATCCTAATTAACCAACTAATTCACCTAGTAAATCCTAATTAACCAACTAATTCTATATTTGCAGAAATCACTATGAAAACCATGAAAGGAATGCCATTACCTACTCAAGGAAGTAAAAAAAATCTAACTATTCTATTTCTGGAAGTAGATAAGCAAAAAACATATTTTTGGATTTTTAGGTATTTTTATGTGAAATTGACATGCATGTAATTTATTGTGTGTGAGTGTGGGAGCGAATAGGTGGCGTTAGAGTGTGGTTTTGGGACTTGAGAGGATGTGGGATGGTGTGGATGGGTCCTAGGAGGTCTCAGGTGGCCTTCTAGAGGCTTTTCCCACCCTCGGACTTCAAAAGAAAGCCTACAGGAACGTCTACAGGAGGACACAGGAAATCTACAGGAGGAAAAACAACTTTTTATTGGAGGCCTATAGGAGGAGGCCTAGAGTAGTTTTCAATGTTTTGAGGGTGTGAGAGGGGGTGAAAAATGTGGATGAAGGTTGGAATGAGGTGTTAAGGCACCTATAGTCTACCATGAACCACCAAGAGAGTGAAAGATGATTGGATTTGCTTAAGGAGAGAGGAAGAAGTTCTAGGAAAAATGCAGGAAACTAAGACAGAATTGAGGTGAGGTTTATGGGACCTATAGGGCATGGATCATATGGAGGATGGGATGGTTGATAGGCTAGCCTACTGCTAGAAGAGATCTGATGCATAACAAAACTGAAAGTCAACCAAGGGAATCAAGCAAGTAATGAAAAGAGTGCATCTAGGAAAATAGAGTTTTGCATCAAAATAGTCTAAACTATGATCTATGGAAGGAAATGCTAATAACTACTGCAAGAAAGGAAAGCATGAAAGAAGACTATTGTAAATAAATAAGTAAGCATGATGAAGAAGTTCTGAAGCAAAACAAAACTAGACTATTAACCACTAAAAAGTTGCAAACACTAGAAGTCCTATGCATGAGGAAAATCTATGTTTTTGGGGCAGCAAGAGGGTCTTTGCCTCAAATCATGGTCCCAAAGGGAGGAAGAGAGGCCAAGGCACTGTTACTAGCCTTTTGAATCTTTTCTTTATCACTTCTTAACATGCTATAGAAAGCACAAATGGAAGCAAACTACTGAATCATCAAAAGCAACCTATTCTTAACCATAAAGGAAATACATCTAACAACAACCTAATCTACAAACTGAAATAAAACATAAAAATACAACTAAAGAGGAGCTTGGCTACTTGGATTGGGCCCTAACCCAAGAGCTTCAGCCCTATGAGGTAACTCAATGCCAGCTCAAAAATGATTCCATCTTTATTTTCAAAACAATAACAAGATTTCATGAAACTATCACTAAATAATAAGCTCAAAGTTGAGCAGAGTTTACATAAGCAAAAATCCAACAAAAATCTGACCCTAGTGAGGCCCTAGGCCTCTCTAATTATACAACAGAAGCTACCAACATCTTCATTAAAATCAGGGAAGCTTGGCTCCCAAAACTCGAGATAATCATCAGTCATCCTTCACTTGCTCGGTTGCTTTCTAGTGCATGACTTGGCTGCTTGTACTCCGAGCTGAATGAAAGGGAATTCAAAGTGAGTGGTAATAAATTAGGGGGATTCCCTCCTATATGTCCTCTCCTTTTTCCACTTCGAGTTATTGCTACCATTTGTCCACTGGATCCTTGACTTTGACCTCAAAATTCATCAATAATCTGCATTAAACACACGTTAAACCACATGGCATCATAACTAACTCAACTCACTCCATAAGCATAAATATAATCAGAAAATCATACAATAAGCTAAGAGAATGGTTGATTTGACTCGGTTAGGAGGTAAAATGAGCCCATATAATTACCCATTTATGAGGTTCATCATCACCCCCTACTGAAAGTGTTTCTCATCCTTTGAGCAACTTAGTCCATCTCCTCATCTTTTATGGCCTTGGTGGCCTCCCTAGCATCCTAAGCCACTGATGTGGTCTCCTCTTCCTTGCCATAGAATCCTGCCTTTATATCTATCTCTTCCCACTGATCCTCCTCTTCTTCTTCTCTTCTGCCTCTTTTTCTGTCTTTGTTTGCTCTGTTTCTTCTGTTTTCTCCTCCTCTATCTTAGTTTATTTCTCCTTCCCTTGTTTTTCTCCTAAGCCACCAGTGGCTTCACCTTCTCCCCCTTGCTACTCTTCCTCCTCACTTCTAGTAGGACTGACATCATAGGTTAGGGCCTTTATGTCATCCTCAGCTGTCATGTTTTAGAAGATTTCCCATGCTATAGGAAGTGTAAATGTATGGAGGGATTCTTCCACTAAAATTTTGATTAACCCATGTGAGCTAGTTGCTCTGAATTTCCTGCTTGAACCTTAGTGCTGGAGACAATGAGGGATTGCAGGAGGAAGTAGGGGATGCTGAGCTTCTGAGGTGCTGGAGTGTCCATCCCATACCTTAATTCATGGAGGATTCTAAAGTGATAATCATAGACAATGTTGTACCTCCCCTCACAGGAAATGTATTTGATTATTTGATAACTAACTTCATCCCAAGGATATGGTATGCTAGCCCTTCTAATGCCATTTTTACCCTCTACAGGGGTTTCATTGTTTTGGAAAAAGTTTTTCTTAGCAGCCTGGCCAATTGGTTTCTCATCCTTACTCCAAGGCAGCCCAAGAGGAAGGGTAGTGACCGTACTGATAAATTTAGGGGTTATCTCCATGGAAAGACCTCTAAAGGTGACAGTGGCATATGTTCTGGTGTGAGGGACCAAAGAGTGGGAAAATTCTTGGGCAATTTCCTCATCAAACCCTCGAAATTTCTCAAAAAAGTTCATCCAATTTGCTCTTGTGAATATGTCCACTACTTGGGGATGTGCATGGAGCCTGGAGGAGTTTTTGGGCTCCTTCCTCATAAATCCTCTTGTCATTTTGTTTATACTCCTTTGGGAAACCAAATGTGGAGATGGAGACAACAATTTTTGAGAAAAATAGAGAAACAGAGGAGACTGTGTTTTAAAAAAAGAGAGCAGAAATTCCTTTATGTATTTTCTCCTCCTAAAGGGTTTATCTCCTCCTCATATTGAAACCACTGCTTGCATATATTGATATTCAATGGGGGCATGCATGGAACCTACCTCCTCAAATAAAAAATCATGCTAAAACCTGTGTTTTATCCCTTCAAACAACTCACCCCCCTCTTGTAGAAGCATGTTGTCCCTCCTGTAGAATTCCTGTAGGTGCTCATGTAGAACCTGTAAGTGCTCCTGTAGAAAATTCTGAGAGCAGGAATATGGGAGAGATCAATGGAAAATAATGTTTATGAGGCTGTGGGGGCATGAGGAGACCGCTGTAGCTGAGTTTCGAGGAGAGAATGAAGGAAAAGGTGGTGAGAGCACTCAGGGAGGAGTACTTATTGCCCTTTATGGATATTTCCAGTGATGGAGGGTGAGCTGGCATAGTATACGTTGGACATATTCAGATCGTTGGTCCCCACCTACCTTGTCATCATGGCCCTTCCTCGTAATCATCCCTCATGATTGCATCGGAGTTCACACTTCCTCCACTACCTGTCCTTGACATCTTTCTTGAGTTTGACTGTGCGCATGTGTGGGTGACATCTTTGGATGAGTGGAGTCAACTAGATGAAGGTGGCCAAGTTAACTAGCCACCGTTCACTCATTCAACCTCAACCATCTCGTTGCTTTTGCATGCCTTCTAATTACACAAATGCAAATAGAGGAGAGGGTTAGTTACTTACCTGAGATCCGAATGTATTTGTTGTGAGGTGTTGTGGCTCTCTCTCTCTCTGCTGCATGCCTTTGTTTCTTTTGATGCATGTTGTTTGCTTACTGATGTGTGGCTATGTCTTGTGCATGTTATTCTCTGGCTAGATCTGAGCTTTAGGTGTCTTCTTCAACCTTCATGTTTGCACTCTCTTGTTGTTGATGCTGTATTTTAATGGGATCAGCTGCTACAGGAATTCCTACAGGAGCTCCTGTCGCTGCTTCTCCCCTTGAAACTTTAGCTTCTTTATATGCTTGGAGCTATGAGGATGATGCCAGATATGTAGATAGAGATGGAGAGGTAATATGTAGGCTTCAGGTGAGGTGGATGGTGCCTTTTTTTTATGTTTTTCTTTCACAGGAAGAAGAATGATGCTTGGGGTGTGATGCAGGCTCGGAAATGATGGCAAGGAGGTTTGAAGAGTGTAGGAGGGTTTATAGGTTCTTTATGAAGCTTCCCTGTTCCTCAAACTCTGTTTTATACCCTTTTATGTCTCTTTTTAATTCCTACAAGAGCCTCCTATAGGAAGCACAAAGCCTCCTGTAGAAAACATAGTTCCTAAAAAAGAAGCATAGTGAGGTGAAAGAAATGCCAAGAATGATGGAGAAAGGTGTGGGAAGGTAGGATAGGTGCTGGTGTTGGATTTAGGGCTCCCTTAGAACCTTTTGCTGCTTCCTGTAGTCCTCCTGCAAACCTGCAATGCAAATGAAAATTCATTTTTCTTCTTCTCTTTTTTTGAAAACAACTAGGGCACCTCAGGGAGGTTTTCACCCTAATTGCCTGCCCTGGTCACCTGTAAGGGAGGTTTTCACCCAGGGATCTTATTTTTCTCTCTTTTTTTTTTGACATCACTGGGCAGCCTCAGAAGAGTTTTTCAACCCAAGGATGAGACTCAAGCGCCTCATGGAGGTTTTCACTTGAGTCCTTATTTATTTATTTTTTCCTTTTTCTTCAGTGAATGGGTGAAGTGGAGGCTAAGACATGCTCCACTACCATCACTGTCTTATTCGAATCTTCAATGAACTCTCGCTTGGAGAGGGGTTTCTTGTAGACTTTCAACCGATGTCCATTGACAAGCATGGGGATGGCTTCATCATCAATGGTTTTGATAAGAACTAAACCATTTTCATTGCATTTCTCCACAGTGTAGGGTCCCACCCATCTTGTCCTTAGCTTTCCCTTGAAATATTTGTATCTTGAATCATAGAGTAGTGCCCAATCTCCCTCTTGGAATTGCTTCTCCTTGATATATTTTTCATGCCATATCTTTCTTTGAAGCTGAACTACCTCTATATGGAGAAGGGCTTGCATTCTATGTTCATCCTATCCATTGAGCTGAAGTAATCTTTCTTTCTGTGCATGGCTAAGGTCTAGGTCCAACTGAGCTACCATCCTTAGGGTATTGAATTCAAATTCTATTGCCAGCAAAGCATTCTTCCCATAGACTAGTTCATAGGGTGTGAACCCTGTGGTGGTCTTCCATGTTGTGTTGTAGGCCCAAGTGGCCTCAACTAATCTGTCCGCCCAGTATTTTCTATTGCTGCTCACTACCTTTGTCAGGATCCCTTCCAATGCTCTGTTAGTGACCTCCACCTGCCCATTGGCTTGTGGATGGTAAGGGGTTGAAGTCCTGTGCTTGATTCTATGATGTGTGAGCCGGTTTTCAATAAAATTGGAAGTGAACTGACTACCTTGATCTGTGACTACGTCTCTTGGATACCCGAACTTGTAGAATATGTTCTCTCTCAAAAATTTAGCTACATTTTCCTCTGTCGCTGCTTTGATTTCTTTTGTTCTACTCACTTTGTCAGGTAATCGGTGCACACAATGATGTATTGTTTCTGCTTTGAAGGAGGGCTGATAGGCTCCACAAAGTCCATGCCCCACTTCTCAAATGGCTCAAAGGTCACTTAAGGTTGCATTGGAATCTCATCCTTTGGAGTAGGTTCCCCATCCTTTGACACCAATCACACTGACTGGTATATCTCCTCACATCTTGATGAAGAGTGGGATAGTAGTATCCTTCTTGCAGTATCTTGAAGGCAGTTCTTTTTGCTGCAAAATGACCTCCACAAGGCCTGTCATGACAGGTCAGGAGGATGTCAAAGACTTCCTCCTCCCTAACACATCTTCTCAAGATCTGATCTGGGCCAAGTTTGAAGAGATTGCCCCCAATCCAGGTGAAAGGGGCGCTTTTCCTTACTATCTTTCTCTTCTCTTTTGAGGACAGGTGTGGTGGGAACTGTGTTGAAACCAAGTAGTTTGCTATATCAGCAAACCATGGAAAGAGTACTGAGATAGCAAAAAGATGTTCATCTAGCATTTGGTCATCCACCATTCCTTCTTCACTTGTAGGCAAATTTACTCTAGACAAAAATTCAACAACAACGTTTTCTTTACTAGGCTTATCAATAATGGTCAAATCAAACTGTTGCAGTAAAAACAACCATCTAATAATGTGAGCATTTACATCAGGTTTGTTCATTAAATATCTAATTGTAGCATGATCAGTGTGCAAAAAGGTTTGATAGCTTATGATATAATGTCTGAATTTGTTTAAGGAATACACGACAACTAGGAGTTCCTTCTTAGTCACTGTATAGTTTAACTCCTACTTTGACAGATTTTTTCTTATAAGGTATATGGCATAAGGCAACTTTTCATCAATTTTTCCCAAGGCTTCTACTATTGCTTTGTTCGAGGCATTTGTGTGAATGTGGAACCATTTTGGGCCTCTGAGTATTGGGGTAGTCACTAGCTTGCTCTTCAAGGTATGTAAGGCTTCTTGACAATTTTCTGACCATATGAACTCAACATATTTTCTTAAAAGGCCAAACAAAGGAGAGGCTAGCTTGCTAAAATCTTTAATGAATCTTCTGTAATATGCGGCTAAGCCTAGGAAACTTCTGACATCTCTCACCTTCTGAGGAGGTGGGACCCTTTGGATGATGGCAATTTTGTTGGGGTCCACCTGCAGCCCTTGTTGAGATATTGCATGACCTAACACGGTCCCTTCAGTCATAAAAAATTCACATTTTTCCAGACTGAGGGATATGTTCATCTCAATACATTTGTCTAGAACTTTTCCTAAGTTAGATAAAGCTTCTTGAAAGTCAGAGCCATAAGGAGTAAAATCATCCATGTATTTTTTTACCGCATCATGAAACAGTTCAGAAAATATACTCAGTACCGCTCTTTGGAAAGTGGTTGGAGCATTACACAAACAAAAAGGAAGGATCCAGTATGCAAAGGTACCCCAATGACAATTGAAAGTGGTCTTATCATGGTTTTCTGGGCCGATTTGAATCTGATTGTACCCGCCAAACCCATCTAGGAAAGAAAAGAACTTTTTCCCTGCAAGACCGTCTAACACTTGATCTATGAAAGGTAAAGGAAAATGGTCATTTTTAGTGGCTTTGTTCAATTCCCGATAGTCGACACATATTCTCCAATTACCATTTTTCTTTGGCACTAGCACCAAAGGAGAGACCCATTCATTGTGAGAGATGGGATAGATGAATCCTGCATCAAGCAATTTCTGCAATTCTTCCTTAACAATATATTTAAGTGCTGGATTCATCCTCCTTTGAGGCTGCCTAACTGGCTTGCAATCTTCCTTGATGTATATATGATGAGTACATGCACTCCCTTCATTTCCTTATAACTCCAGGTGAAGGCGTCTAGATGTTTTCTCAGCAGGCTACACAGTTCCTTCTCCTGAGAAGTATATAGGGATGGATTGATTTTCAATGTTCTTTCAGGGTCGAATTCTATATTTTTGACACGGGGAGGAGTAGTATCGGCCACACAAAGATTAGTTGAGGGGTTGTTTTTGGTTTCTCTTACTATGTCTTCTAATGGTGATACACTGGGAGGTGGATTCTGAATCAGATTTTCAATCATATCATCCTCATCTTGTATTCCCCCCCCATGGTAGTTTCTAATGCACAAAGTGGTGTATAATAGACCTCATCCTCATATTCCTCCTCCAACCAGAGAGGTAGATAATGTTCTACTAAGTGTTGGATGAGAGGGTATAGGATTAACTACTTGGACATGTGCCCATTCTTTATGGTCATGTTCCTAGCTCGACAGCTGATGTAGGCATTAGCTGTAGCCAACCAGGGTCTTCCCATAATGAGAGGATACCCACTGAGCTTTGCCTTTGCCTGGAGAACTAAGAAATCAGCAGAGTACTCCCAAGAATCAATGGAGACCATCACATCTTCCAAAATACCCTCACTGGTCACAGTGGAGCGTTCTGCTAGCTGTAGCACAGTCGTGGTCTTCCTCAAGGAGCCCTGGAGGTTAAGTTTGAGCATTGTGTCCTTTTTCATCACATTGATGGCAGCTCCCAGATCAATCAAGGTGTGTGGGATCATGGTGCCATTGATGTGGACATCAACTACTAGGCTTCCAGGGTCCAGATACTTTGGACATATCACTTGCCCTAACATCAGGTCAGACAGTTGTCCTATGACATTGATGGTTGGGGCATCTTTTTTGCGCCTTCCTGGATGCCTAAAGCACTTCTCTTTGATCAACCTATTGTAGATAGGTACATCTTTTATGGCTTGGAGAAGTGGTATATTTTAACATAAATGCTTCAATTCTCCCAACAGTTTAGTTTCTTCCGGGGTAGGCTAGATTGTCGCGGATAGTCTCTCAGGAAAGGGTGGATTTGCTTTAGGTTCGCTTTCCTCTTTATCTTCCTCAACCCCCCTAGTTGGAGGCTGGCTATTTGGGAGAACTTTCCCAGATCGCAAGCTAATTTCCTGAATCTCCACAACATAAGTTGAGCATGATGGTTCCCCACTATACACTTGCTGAGCCTGTCTGTTGTTCGGGTTCGGATTTGGCTGGGCAGGCATTTGGGGTTGCTTTGGTGGAGCAGGAGGTAACGGTTGTGGTTGGGTAGGTGGTGGAGGAAAAAGAGCGGGAAGAGAGTTGTATTGGGGCCTCCACCCCTGATGAGATGCATTCCACTGAGGTTGTGGCTGAGCATAGGATTGAAATGAATGGGTGGATGGTTGGGCATGATATTGAGATGTGAAGGACCAAGGAGGTGGTGTGGACTTGGAAGGATGAACAGGGGGACCCCAAGAAGGTATGGAAGTGACTTGGTTGGGGTTGTAGTATGCCTGAGATGTCCCTTACATCTCTTGCTGGTATGGTCTAGGTCCAGGTGGACTTCTTTGTTTTATGTAGTAGAGCTGTTTAGTGACTCCCTCAGCCCCTTGATATATAGTTTTAAGTCCGGGCAAGGAAGGGCACTTATCTATAGAATGATTTTCTTCACATATTGAACATACCTCTATAGAGTTCAATGGGCATTCATTCTTAGGATGCCTCCTAGTGCATCTAGCGCAAAAAATGGCCAAATCCCTTTATGCCTTCTCTTGTTTCGTTTTGATATGCAAGGTATCCATTTGCATGGCAAGAGTCTGCAACATCTCACTCCTGAAGTCTTCCAGCATGTTTCCAATTTCTCCTTTAATGTATGAGTTAGAGGAAGATGTATTGGCTATGGGTTGACTCCCCCTACCTTTCTTTCTGGCTGCTCTAGAATGGTTTCTAAAAACAGTCTTTATGTCCTCATAGGGTAGTTGGTAGATGTCTCCCTCGGCCAATAGATGGAGGGTGTCTAGAAGATCTTCCCAGATTCCCCTGAGCAGGACCAACTTCAGAGACTCAGGGTCAAGTGTACACCCGACCCTTTTGTAACTGAGCTGGAACCTCTCTTCATAGTCTTCCAGGGACTCATCAGTACCTATGGTCATTTGGAAGATTTCTCCTTTAGTATCTTTTGACCTACAATAGTCTCGATTCTTGTTATTAAAGGTTTGCTACATCTGAGCCCAAGTTGTGATGCTATTGCCAAATAGTCCCATGAACCAGCGTAGTGCTGCATCCTTGAGAGTAGAAGGGAATAGTTTCAACTTTTTCTCATCTTATGCATAGTCATAGGTTCGACAGATAACAACAAACTCGAACAAAAAGGTGTCAGGATCTTCTGTAGTTAGACCATGGAAATGAGGTAGGGCGGAAGGGCTTATATTCTTCATTTTGGTGTCCCCATTGGTCTCCCGAATGGAAAATGTACCCTCTATTCTCTCTCCATTCTCCCTAGAATTTTTGTTTTCAGAAATTGGATCCAAAGGAATGTTTTCTTCTTCTTCTTCCCCTATAGGTTCTTCAAATATGTCTGGCTGTTCACCTAAGGGTTCTTCTTGATCGCAGCCACAAAAGAAGAGAGAAGGCTGGCTATGTGAAGTAGTGGGGATGTTGGGAATTTTTTTTCCCGAGTTACCTCTATTCCTACAAGGCATGAAAGGAAATCTTTTTGGTTGGTTTTTGTTTCTTTTTTCCCCACACTAATAGTACCCGCAAAACAGAATTTGATTGAACAAAACAAATTGCAACTAATTGAAATGAACTTGTTGAAATGAAAATTTGCAGAATTGGAAAGGAAGCAAGGAAATGCAGAACTGAAGGAAAAGAAATGACTAGTCTACTTTTGCTGAAATGAAATTTGCAGAATTGAAAAGGAAAGCAAGGAAATGCATAACTTGAAAGGAAAAGAAATGACTATTCTACTTCTGCTGAAATGAACTATTAGCAGAATGTTGCAATAGGAAATAAAAAAAAGCAGTAATCACAAAATACTTTGGCACTTCCCCAGCAACAGAACCACAAAGTGGTGAGCACTAGTATTGCAACAATAATGCTGCAACTCTTGGGTTGCCTACTTTACTCTTATCAACCCGGTGGTTCATAACAAACTTGGAAGTGTCGGTGCTGTATGCACAAGTACTAGTTCCCACTGCAGGTTGTCACTTGGTCAGCCGGCGCGAGATCACTAGGAGCTCAAGCCAACTTCTATGGATTCCAGAAGAAGCTCTATATGTGATGCAAGGAAAGAAATATTACTCTACAGATGCTATTCTAACTACAGAAAGGAGAAAGGCTGAAATGTAAAGCAAACCTAGTAAATCCTAATTAACTAACTAATTCTATTTTTGTAGAAAGCACTAGGAGAACCATGAAAGGAATGCCATTACCTACTCAAGGAAGTAAACAACATCTAACTATTCTATTTCTGGAAGTAAATAAGCAAAAAACATATTTTTGGATTTTTATGTATTTTTATGTGAAATTGACATGCATATAATTTATTGTGTGTGAGTGTGGCAGCGAATAGGTGGTGTTGGAGGGTGGTTTTGGTACTTGAGAGGATGTAGGATGGTATGGAGGGGTCATAGGAGGTCTCAGGTGGTCTTCTGGAGGCTTTTCCCACGCTCGGCCTTTAAAAGAAAGCCTACAGGAAAATCTACAGGAGTACACAGGAAATTTACAAGAGGCCTACACGAGGAGGCCGAGGGTAGTTTTCACTATTTTGAGGGTATGAGAGGGGGTGAAAAAGGTGAATGAAGGTTGGAATGAGGTGTGAAGGCACCTATGGTCTACCATGAACCACCAAGAGAGAGAAAGATGAATGGATTTGCTCAAGGAGAGAGGAAGAAGTTCTAGGAAAAATGCAGGAAACTAAGGCAGAATTGAGGTGAGGTTTAGGAGACCTGTAGGGCATGGATCAGATGGAGGATGGGATGGCTGATAGGCTGGCCTACTTTTAGAAGAGATATTTTTCATAACAAAACTGACAGTCAACCAAGGAAATCAAGCAAGCAATGAAATGAGTGCATCTAGGAAAACATAGTTTTGCATCAAAATAGTCTAAACTATGATCTATGGAAGGAAATGCTGATAACTGTTGCAAGAAAGGAAAGCATGAAAGAAGACTATTGTAAATAAAGAAGTGAGAATGATGAAGAAGTTCTGAAGCAATGCAAAACTAGACTATTAACCACTAAAAAGCTGCAAACACTAGAAGTCCTATGCATGAGGAAAATCTGTGTTTTTGGGGTAGCAAGACGGTATTTGCCTCAAATCATGGTCCCAAAGGGAGGAAGAGAGGCCAAGGCACTGTTACTAGCCTTTTGAATGTTTTCTTTATCACTGCTTAACCTGCTATAGAAAGCACAAATGGAAGCAAACTACTGAATCATCAAAAGCAACCTATTCTTAACCATAAAAGAAATACATCTAACAACAACCTAATCTACAAACTGAAATAAAACATACAAATACAAGTAAAGAGGGCTTGGTTGCTTGGATTGGGCCCTAACCCAAGAGCTTTAGCCCTATGAGGTAACTCAGTGCTAGCTCAAAAAAGATTCCATCTTTATTTTCAAAACAATAGGAAGATTACATGAAACTGTCACTAAATAATAAGCTCGAAGTTGAGCAGAGTTTACATAAGCAAAAATCTAACAAAAATCTAACCCTAGTGAGGCCCTAGGCCTCTCTACTTATACAACTGAAGCTACCAACATTTTCCTTAAAATCAGGGAGGCTTGGCTCCCAAAACTCGAGATAATCATCAATCATCCTTCACTTTCTCGGTTGCCTTCTAGTGCATGACTTGGCTGCTTGTACTCCAAGCTGAATGAGGGGGAATTCGAAGTGAGGAGCAATAAATGAGGGGGATTCCCTCCTATAAGTCCTCTCCTTTGTCCACTTCGAGTTATTACTACCATTTTTCCACTGGATCCTTGACTTTGACCTCAAAATTCATCAATAATCTGCATTAAACACATGTTAGACCACATGGCATCATAACTAACTCAACTCACTCCATAAGCATAAATATAATCAGAAAATCATATAATAAGCTAAGATAATGGTTGATTTGACTAGATTAGGAGGTAAAATGAGCCCATATAATTACCCATTTATGAGGTTCATCATCAACCCCTACTGAAAGTGTTGCTCATACTTTGAGCAACTTAGTCCATCTCCTCATCTTTTATGGACCTGGTGGCCTCCCTAGCATCCCAAGCCTCTGATGTGGTCTCCTCTTCCTTGTCATAGGATCCTGCCTTCCTTTCTATCTCTTCCCACTGCTCCTCCTCTTCTTCTTCTCTTCTGCCTCTTTTTTCTGCCTTTGTTTGCTCTGTTTCTTCAGTTTTCTCCTCCTCTATCTTAGTTTATTTCTCCTTCCCTTATTTTTCTCCTAAGCCACCAGTGGCTTCACCTTCTCCCCCTTGCTGCTCTTCCTCCTCACTGCCAATAGGACTGACATCATAGGTTAGGGCCTTTGTGTCATCCTCAGCTGTCATGTTTTAGAAGATTTCCCATGCTATAGGAAGTGTAAATGTATGGAGGGCTTCTTCCACTAAAATTTTGATTAACCCAAGGTGAGCTAGCTGCTCTGAATTTCTTGCTTGAACCTTAGTGCTGGAGTCAATGAGGGACTGCAAGAGGAAGTAGGGGATGCTGAGCTTCTGAGGTGCTGGAGTGTCCATCCCATACCTTAATTCATGGAGGATTCTAAAGTGATAACCGTAGGCAATGCTGTACCTCCCCTCACAGGAAATGTATTTGATTATTTGATAACTAACTTAATCCAAGGATATGGTATGCTAGCCCTTCTAATGCCATTTTTATCCTCTACAGGGGTTTCATTGTTTTGGAAAAAGTTTTTCTTAGCATCCTGGCCAATTGGTTTCTCATGCTTACTCCAAGGCAGCCCAAGAGGAAGGGTAGTGACCTACTGATAGATTCAGGGATTATCTCCATGGAAAGACCTTTAAAGGTGACAGTGGCATGCATTCTGGTGTGAGGGACCAAAGAGTGGACAAATTCTTGGGAAATTTCCTCATCAAGCCCTCAGAATTTCTCAAAAAAGTTCATCCAATTTGCTCTTGTGAATATGTCCACTACCTTGGGATGTGTATGGAGCCTGGAGGAGTTGGTGGGCTCCTTCCTCATAAATCCTCCTGTCATTTTGTTTATACTCCTTTGGGAAACCAAATGTGGAGATGGAGACAACAATTTTTGAGAAAAATAGAGAAACAGAGGAGATTGTGTTTTAAAAAAAGAGAGCAGAAATTCCTTTATGTATTTTCTCCTCCTAAAGGGTTTATCTCCTCCTCAAATTGAAACCACTACTTGCATATATTGATATTCAATGGGGGCATGCATGGAACCTACCTCCTTAGATAAAAAATCATGCTAAAACTTGTGTTTTCTCCCTTCAAACAACTCACTGCCCCTCTTGTAGAAGCCTGTTGTCCCTCTTGTAGAATTCCTGTAGGTGCTCCTGTAGAACTTGTAAGTGCTCTCGTAGAAAATGCTGAGAGTAGTAATATGGGAGAGATCAATGGAGAATGATGGTTACGAGGCTGTGGGGGCATGAGGAGACTGATGTAGCTGAGTTTCAAGCAAAGAATGAAGGAAAAGGTGGTGAGAGCGCTTGAGGAGGAGTACTTATTGTCCTTTATGGATATTTCCAGTGATGGAGGGTGAGCTGGCATAGTATACGTTGTACATATTCGGATCGTTGGTCCCCACCTACCTTGTCATCATGGCCCTTCCTCGTAATCATCCCTCATGATTGCATCGGAGTTCCCACTTCCTCCACTACCTGTCCTTGACATCTTTCTTGAGTTTGACTGTTGGCACGTGTGGGTGACATCTTTGGATGAGTGGAGTCAACTAGATGAAGGTGGCCAAGTTAACTAGCCACCTTTCCCTCTTTCAACCTCAACCATCTCGTTGCTTTTGCATGCCTTCCAATTACACAAATGCAAACAAAGGAGCGGGTTAGTTACTTACCTGAGATCCGAATGTATTTATTGTGGCTCTCTCTCTCTCTGCTGCATGCCTTTGTTTCTTTTGATGCATGTTGTCTTCTTGCTGATGTGTGGCTATGTCTTGTGTAGGTTATTCTCTGGCTAGATCTGAGCTTCATGTGTCTTTTTCAACCTTCATGTTTGCACTCTCTTGCTGCTGATGCTAGATTTTAATGGGATCAGCTGCTACAAGAATTCCTACAAGAGCTCCTGTAGCTGCTTCTCACCTTGAAACTTCATCTTCTTTCTATGCTTGGAGATGTGAGGATGATGCTAGAGATGTCGATAGAGATGGAGAGGTAATAGGTAGGCTTCAGGTGAGGTGGATGGTGTTGTTTCCTTTCTTATTTTTGTTTTATTTTATTTTATTTTGTTTTGTTTTGTTGTGTTTTTCTTTGACAAGAAGAAGAATGATGCTTGGGGTGTGATGCAGGCTCAGAAATGATGGCAAGGAGGTTTGAAGAGTGTAGGAGGGTTTATAGGTTCTTTATGAAACTTCCCTGTCCCTCAAACTATGTTTTATACCCATTTATGGTTCTCTGTAATTCCTACAAGAGCCTCTTGTAGAAAACACCGTTCCTAAAAAAGAAGCACAGTGAGGTGAAAGAAATGGCAAGAATGATGGAGAAAGGTGTGGGAAGGTAGGATAGGTGTTGGTGTTGGTTTCAAGGCTCCCTTAGCACCTTCTGCTTCTTCCTATAGTGCTCCTACAAACCCGCAATGCAAATGAAAATTCATTTTTCTTCTTCTCTTTTTTTTTTTGGAATACAACTAGGGCACCTCAGGGAGGTTTTCACCCTAATTGCCTACCCTGGGTGCCTCCAAGGGAGGTTTTCCCCCAAGGATCTTATTTTTCTCTCTTTTTTTTTTGACATCAATGGGCCGCCTCAGAAGAGGTTTTCAACCCAATGATGGGACTTAAGTGCCTCATGGAGGTTTTCACTTGAGTCCATATTTATTTATTTTTTTTCCTTTTTCTTTAGTGAGTGGGTGAAGTGGAATCTAAGACATGCTCCACTACCATCACTGTCTTATTCAAATCTTCAATGAACTCTCGCTTGGAGAGGGGTTTCTTGTAGACTTTCAAGCAGTGTCCATTTACAAGCATGGGGATGGCTTCATCATCAATGGTTTTGATCAGAACTGAATCATTGTCATTGCATTTCTCCACAGTGTAGGGTCACACCCATCTTGTCCTTAACTTTCCCTTGAAATATTTGTGTCTTGAATCATAGAGTAGTGCCCAATATCCCTCTTGGAATTGCTTCTCCTTGATATTTTTGTCATGCCATATCTTTTTCTGAAGCTGAACTACCTCTGTATGGAGAAGGGTTTGCATTCTGTGTTCATCCAATCCATTGAGCTGAAGTAATATTTCTTTCTGTGCATGGCTGAGGTCTAGGTCCAGTTGAGCTGCCATCCTTAGGGTATTGAATTCAAATTCTATTTCCAGCAAAGCTTTCTTCCCATAGACTAGTTCATAGGGTGTGAACCCTGTGGTGGTCTCCCATGTTGTGTTGTAGGCCCAAGCGGCCTCAACTAATCTGTCTGCCCAGTCTTTTCTATTGTTGCTCACTACCTTTATCAGGATCCCTTCCAATGCTCTGTTAGTGACCTCCACCTGCCCATTGGCTTGTGGATGGTAAGGGGTTCAAAGTACTGTGCTTGATTCTATGATGTGTGAGCAGGTCTTCAATGAAATTGGTAGTGAACTGACTACCTTGATCTGTGACCAACTCTCTTGGATACCCGAACTTGTAGAATATGTGCTCTCTCAAAAATTCAGCTACTTTTTCCTCTGTCACTGCTTTGATTGATTTTGTTTCTACCCACTTTGTCAGGTAGTTGGTGCACATAATGATGTATTGTTTCTGCTTTGAAGGAGGGCTGGTAGGCTCCACAAATTCCATGCCCCACTTCTCAAATGGCTCAAAGGTCACTTGAGGTTGCATGTGCATCTCATCCTTTGGAGTAGGTTTCCCCATCCTCTGACACTAATCACATTGGCTGGTATATCTCCTCAAATCCTGATGAAGAGTGGGCAAGTAGTAGCTTGCTTGCAGTATCTTGAAGGCAGTTCTTTTTGCTGCAAAATTACCTCCACAAGGCCCATCATGACATGTCAGGAGGATGTCAAAGACTTCCTCCTCCCCAACACATCTTCTCAAGATCTGATCTAGGCCAAGTTTGAAGAGATTGCCCCCAATCCAGGTGAAAGGGGCGCTTTTCCTTACTATCTCGCTCTTGTCTTTTGAGGACAGGTGTGGTGGGAAATGTGCTGAAACCAAGTAGTTTGCTATATCAACAAACCATGGAGAAAGTACTGAGATAGCAAATAGATGTTCATATGGCATTTGGTCATCTACCATTCCTTCTTCACCTGCAGGCAAATTTACTCTGGACAAAAAATCAGCAACAACATTTTCTTTACCAGGCTTATCAATAATGGTCAAATCAAACTGCTACAGTAAAAGCAACCATCTAATAATGCGAGCATTTACATCAGGTTTGTATATTAAATATCTAATTCCAGCATGATCAGTGTGTACAAAGGTTTGATAGCCTGTGATATAATGTCTGAATTTGTTTAAGGAATGCACGACAGCTAGGAGTTCCTTCTCGGTCACTGTATATTTTAACTCTGCCTTTGACAAGTTTTTGCTTATAAAGTATATGGCATAAGGCAAATTTTCATCAATTTGTCCCAAGGCTACTCCTATTGCTTTGTTTGAGGCATCTGTGTGAATGTGGAAAGGTAGGGCCCAGTTTGGGCCTCTAAGAATTGGGGCAGTCACTAGCTTGCTCTTCAAGGTATCTAAGGCTTCTTGACAATTTTCCGACCATATGAACTCAACTTCTTTGCTTAAAAGGCCAAACAAAGGAGAGGCTAGCTTGCTGAAATCTTTAATGAATCTTCTATAATATCTGGCTAAGCCTAGGAAACTTTTGGCATATCTCACCTTTTGAGGAGGTGGGACCCTTTGGATGATGGCAATTTTGTTGGGGTCTACCCGTAGTCCTTGTTGAGATATTGCATGACCTAACACAGTCCATTCAGTCATAAGAAATTCACATTTTTCCAGACTGAGGGATAGATTCATCTCAATACATTTGTCTAGAACTTTTCCTAGGTTAGATAAAGCTTCCTGAAAGTCAGAGCCATAAGGAGTAAATCATCCATGTATATTTTTATCGCATCATGAACCAGTTCAGAAAATATACTCAGTACCACTCTTTGGAAAGTGGTTGGAGCATTACACAAACCAAAAGGAAGGACCCAGTATGCAAAGGTACCCCAAGGACAAGTGAAAGTGGTTTTATCATGGTCTTCTGGGCTGATTTGAATCTGATTGTACCCGCTAAACCCATCTAGGAAAGAGAAGAAATTTTTCCCTGCCAGACCATCTAACACTTGATCTATGAAAGGTAAAGGAAAATGGTCCTTTTTAGTGGCTTTGTTCAATTCCTGATAGTCGACACAAATTCTCCACTTACCATTTTTCTTTGGCATTAGCACCAAAGGAGAGACCCATTCACTGTCAGAGATGGGATAGATGAACCTTGCATCAAGCAATTTCTGAAGTTCTTCCTTAACAATATCTTTAAGTGCTAGATTCATCCTCCTTTTAGGGTCATGTTCCTAGCTCGACAGTTGATGTAGGCATTGAATGTAGCCAACCAGGGTATTCCCAGAATGAGAGGATACCCAGTGAGCTTTGCCTTTGCCTGGAGAACTAAGAAATCAGCAGGGTACTCCCAAGAATTAATGGAGACCATCACATCTTCCACAATCCCCTCAGGGGTCACGGTGGAGTAGTTTGCTAGCTGTAGCACAGTCGTGGTCTTCCTCAAGGAGCCGTGGAGGTTAAGCTTGAGCATTGTGTCCTTTGTCATCACATTGATGGCAGCTCCCAGATCAATCGAGGTGCGTGGGATCATGGTGCCATTGATGTGGACATCAACTACTAGGCTTCCAGGGTCCAGATACTTTGGACAGATCACCTGCCCTAACATCAGGTCGGACAGTTGTCCTATGACATTGATGGTTGGGGCATCTTTCTTGCACCTTCCTGGATGCCTAAAGCACTTCTCTTTAATCAACATATTATAGATAGGTACATCTTTTATGGCTTGGAGAAGTGGTATCTTTACACATAAATGCTTCAATTCTCCCAGGAGTTCAGTTTCTTCTGGGGTAGGCTAGACTATCGTGGATAGTCTCTAAGGAAAGGGTGGATTTGCTTTAGGTTTGCTTTCCTCTTTATCTTCCTCAACCTCCCTAGTTGGAGGCTGCCTATCTGGGAGAACTTTCCTAGATCACAAGCTAATTCCCTGAATCTCCATAGCATAAGTTGGGCATGATGGTTCCCCACTATACACTTGCTGAGCCTGTCTATTGTTCGGGTTCAGATTTGGCTGGGTAGGCATTTTGGGTTGCTTTGGTGGAGCAGGAGGTAACGGTTGTGGTTAGGCAGGTGGTGGAGGCAAAAGAGCAGGAAGAGAGTTGTATTGGGGACTTCACCCCTGATGAGATGCATTCCATTGAGGCTGTGGCTGAGCATAGGATTGAAATGAATGGGTGGATGGTTGGGCATGATATTGAGATGTGAAGGACCAAGGAGGTGGTGTGGACCACGAAGGATGAGCAAGGGGACCCCAAGAAGGTATGGAAGTGACTTGGTTGGGGTTGTAGTATGTCTGAGATGTCCCTTGCATCCCCTGCTGGTATGGTCTAGGTCTAGGTGCCCTTCTTTGGTTGATGTAGTAGAGCTGTTCAGTGACTCCCTCAACCCCTTGATATACATCTTTAAGTCCGGACAATGAAGGGTACTTATATGTAGAATAATTTTCTTCACAGACTAAACAAACCTCTATAGAGTTCAATGGGCATTCATTCCTAGGATGCCTCCTCGTGCATCTAGGGCAAAAAATGGCCAAAGCCCTCTCTGCTTCCTCTTTTTTAGTTTTGATATGCAAGGTATCCATTTGCATGGCAAGAGTCTGCAACATCTCACTCTTGAAGTCTTCTAGCATGTTTCCAATTTCTCCTTTAATGGATGAGTTAGAGGAAGAGGTACTAGCTATGGGTTGACTCCCCATATCTTTCTTTCTCGATGCTCTAGAATGGTTTCTAAAAACAGTCTTTATGTCCTCATATGGTAGTTGGTAGATGCCTCCCCCGGCTAGTAGATGGAGGGTGTCTAGAAGATCTTCCCGGATTCCCCTGAGCAGGACCAACTTCAGAGACTCAGGGTCAAGTGTACACCCGACCCTTTTGTAACTAAGCTGGAACCTCTCTTCATAGTATTCCAGGGACTCATCACTACCTATGGTAATTTAGAAGATTTCTTCTTTAGTATCTTTTGACCTATAATAGTCTCGATTCTTGTTGTTAAAGGCTTGCTACATCTGAGCCCAAGTTGTGATGCTATTTCCAGGTAGTCCCATGAACCAGCGTAGTGCTGCATCCTTGAGAGTAGAGGGGAACAGTTTCAACTTTTGGTCATCTTCTGCATAGTCATAGGTTTGACAGATAACAACAAACTCAAACAAAAAGGTGTCAGGATCTTATGTAGTTAGACCATGGAAATGAGGTAGGGCGGAAGGGCTTATATTCTTCATTTTTGTGTCCCCATTGGTCTCCCGAATGGGAAAGGTACCCTCTATTCTCTCTCCATTCCCCCATAGCATTTCTGTTTTCAACCATTGGTTCCAAAGGAATGTTTTCTTCTTCTTCTTCCCCTATAGGTTCTTAAAATATGTTTTGCTGTTCACCTAAGGGTTCTTCTTGATCACAGCTACCGAAGAAGAGAGAAGGCTGGCTGTGTGAAGTAGTGGGGATGTTGGGAAAAATTTTTCTTGAGTTATCTCTATTCCTATGAGGCATGAAAGGAAATATTTTTGGTTGGTTTTTGTTTCTTTTTTCCCCACATTGATAGTACCTACAAAATTGAAATTGATTGAACAAAACAAATTGCAACTAACTGAAATGAACTTGCTGAAATGGAAATTTGCAGAATTGGAAAGGAAAGCAAGGAAATGTAGAACTGAAGGAAAATAAATGAATAGTATACTTCAGCTGAAATGAGATTTGCAAAATTGAAAAGCAAAGCAAGGAAATGCAGAACTTGAAAGGAAAAGAAATGACTAGTCTACTTTCGCCGAAATGAACTATTAGCAGAATGTTGCAATAGGAAATAGAAGAAAGCAGTAATCACAGAATACTCTGACGCTTCCCGGACAATGACACCAAAATGTGGTGAGCACTAGTATTGTAGCAATAATGCTACAACTCCTGGGCTGCCTACTTTACTCTTATCAACCCGGTAGTTTGTAACAAACTTGGAAGCGACGGTGTTGTATGCACAAGTACTAGTTCTCATTGCAGGTTGTCACTTGGTTAGCTGACATGAAATCACTAGGAGCTCAAGCCAACTTCTATTTATTTCAGAAGAAGCTCTATATGTGATGGAAGGAAAGAAATATTACTCTACAGATGCTATTCTAACTGCAGAAAGGAGAAAGGATGAAATGTAAAGCAAACCTAGTAAATCCTAATTAACCAACTAATTCTATTTTTGCAAAAAGCACTATGAAAACCATGAAAGGAATGCCATTACCTACTCAAGGAAGTAAACAACATCTAACTTTTCTATTTATGGAAGTAAATAAGCAAAAAACATATTTTTGGATTTTTATGTATTTTTATGTGAAATTGACATGCATGTAATTTATTGTGTGTGAGTGCAGCAGCAAATAGGTGTCGTTGGAGTGTGGTTTTGGGACTTGAGACGTTGTATGATGGTGTGGAGGGATCCTAGGAGGTCTTAGGTGGCCTTTTGGAGGCTTTTCCCATGATCGGACTTCAAAATAAAGCCTACATGAAAATCTACAGGAGGACACAGGAAATCTTCAGGAGGAAAAACAACGTTCTACAGGAGGCCTACAGGAGGAGGCCGAGAGCAGTTTTCACTGTTCTGAGGGTGTGAGAGGGGGTTGAAAAATGTGGATGAAGGTTGGAATGAGGTGTTAAGGCACATATGGTCTACCATGAACCACCAAGAGAGAGAAAGATGATTGGATTTGCTCAAGGAGAGAGGAAGAAGTTCTAGGAAAAATGCAGGAAACTAAGGCAGAATTGAGGTGAGGTTTAGAAGAACTGTAGGGCATGGAGCAAATGGAAGATGGGATGGATGATAGGTTGGCCTACTACTATAAGATATCTGCTACATAACAAAACTGACAGTCAACCAAGGAAATCAAGCAAGCAATGAAATGAGTGCATCTAGGAAAACAAAGTTTTGCATCAAAATAGTCTAAAATATGATATATGGAAGGAAATGCTGATAACTGCTACATGAAAGGAAAGCATAAAAGAATACTATTTTATATAAGGAAGTGAGCATGATGAAAAAGTTTTGAAGCAAAGCAAAACTAGACTATTAACCACTAAAAAGCTGCAAACACTAGAAGTCCTATGCATGAGGAAAATCTATGTTTTTGGGGTAGCAAGAGGGTCTTTGCCTCAAATCGTGGTCCCAAAGGGAGGAAGAGAGGCCAAGGCACTTTTAATAGCCTTTTGAATCTTTTGTTTATCACTACTTAACCTGCTATAGAAAGCACAAATGGAAGCAAACTACTGAATCATCAAAAGAAACGTATTCTTAACCATAAAAGAAATACTTCTAACAACAACCTAATCTACAAACTGAAATAAAACATACAAATACAAGTAAAGAGGAGCTTGGCTGCTTGGATTGGGCCCAAACCTAAGACCTTCGGTCCTCTGAGGTAACTCAGTTCTAGCTCAAAAAGGATTCCATCTTTATTTTCAAAACAATAGCAAGATTACATGAAACTGTCACAAAATAATAAGCTCAATGTTGAGTAGAGTTTACATAAGAAAAAATCCAACAAAAATCTAGCTGTAGTGTGGTCCTAGGCCTCTCTACTTATGCAACTAAAGTTACCAACAACTTCCTTAAAATCAGGAGGCTTGGCTCCCAAAACTCGAGATAATAATCAGTCATCCTTCACTTTCTCGGTTGCCTTCTAGTGCATGACTTGGTTGCTTGTACTCCGCGCTGAATGAAGGGGAATTCGAAGTGAGGAGTAATAAATGAGGGGGATTACCTCCTATAAGTCCTCTCCTTTTTCCACTAGATCCTTGACTTTGATCTCAAAATTCATCAATAATCTGCATTAAACACATGTTAGACCACATGGCATCATAACTAACTCAATTCACTCCATAAGCATATATATAATCAGAAAATCATATAATAAGCTAAGAGAATGGTTGATTTGACTAGGTTAGGATGTAAAATGAGCCCATATAATTACCCATTTATGAGGCTCATCACTTCCCTTGAAGGAAATGGCTCTTAAACCCTAGTTTGAGGATCATCGCTCTTATGAGGCTAAAAATTATGATGATCGCATGTAGCACTATGCCAAACCCATGATGACATCACTATGTTTGCTCATATACCCGCGATGATCTAGAAAAGGAAATTTTTCCAAAGAGGATGAGAAGCTTCATGATCTAGAAGCTTCCAGAGCGGTGAGATGGAGGTTGTTCGGTGTAAATGAGGTCGAATTCTCCCAACTTGGCCTCTTGTTCTTATCCCTATGAGATACCTCCTTGAGAAAAGGATGAATCCCATCTTTGGAGAGATCCTAACTCCCTTTCCCAACCTATATATTCATCCTCTCCCATTCCCAAATGGTTGGTCAGGTTAGAGGCTGGGTTGGTCTATGTCTATTTGCACCCTTATGCTAAGCTTGTGCCTAGAGGCTATTCATTAGATTTGGAGAAGGAGTGCTTGGAGAGTTTCTTGGATTGGAATTGGCTTACCACTCAAGGAGAGCCTTTCAAAATCAAGGCTTTGGTTGTAAACTTCCCTTTATTTCCTAATAATACAAAACTATTGGTTCATCTTCCCAAAATATATGTGTTCATGTATTTATTAGCTTGACATTCCTTGATTAGTTAAGTAGGTTGCTATTGTATTTTCTATTGGTTTTGGCATGCTTTGTTGTATCTTGATCACTTGTGCAGGTACATAAGCATTGAGAGAAGTAGGAACAAGTCTGTGACACAAGCATTTCGAGGCCCTCAACAAAGGAAATCAGAATAGCATCAGAACGAGGTAGGTCATCTATTTCGTTCTACTTTTCAATTATAACTTAGGAAGATGTCTAGTTGATTGTCACTTCAGTTGCTAGACCCACTCATTAGGCTAGAGGGATCGTCTCGGTCCGTAGAGAGGATTAACCTTGTCAACAAAATGGTGACTTCACTAGGGAGCCTATGATCCTTTCCTTCCAATCCTTCACCCTGATCTTTTGAGTAGTTTAACCAACTGTCGATTTTTTGGCTTGTCACATCAGTCTGGGTTTAAAACATCACTAGTTACCGCCTTAGAGTGCTAAATTTGAATTGTTTCTTGGAATCTTTTTAGTTTTTTCCCATATTCCTCGTCTATCACGGGTTTAGCCTTAACAATCACGATGGCATCTCAGTTTTTACCTTTACAGTTGCGATTAAAAAAAGAAAAAAAGAAAAGACCTTCATTTTTTGGTCTCGTTGAAATCATCACTACTTTTTCTATACAAAGTAGTGATGCCATCGCGGGTTTTCCTATGCAAAGTGGCAATAATCGCGGGTTTGGGAATATAAAGTGGCGATGATCCTTGAATGTGAGAATTTTTAGGTTTCTTCCTAAGAATCCAGTGTGTCTTAGCCCCTAAGGTCTTTTCCCATCATGTATGCTTGGATTTGTCAGTTTTTTGATTGGTTGCCTTGATTAATTTGAAAAATGTCTCATTGGCTTCGAAGTGAAATATGACTGAGTTCTAGGGTTTCTGGGCAATTGGTCGTCATTTTCTGCTTGGTGGTGTAATTGAGATGCTTGTTTTGCTGATTGAATGAGCGTTGTTTTTGAAATTTACTTTTCGTGAAAATGCATTAGATTAGTTGCATGGAGAAGTTATTTTTTGAGATTCATCATTGAGAATAGATCACATTTTTTGATGATTGAAAGCTAAAAATTGTATTAGGTGCATAAAATCATTCAAAACGAAAATAAAATCATAATTCATATAAATGCATCTTAGTAAAGTCAAAATCATTTTGCTTTCGAAAAGTTGCATTTAGGATAGTGAAAAGTGGAAATCATTTTTACTTTTGGCATTGCATTTAGTGAAATGAAAGATTAGATTTCATTTTCACATTTTGTGTTTGGAAGATAGTGGAAGGCATTTTGCATTGTGCATTTTGTTTGATGCATTATTAATTGAAATTTCTTCCCTTGGTTAGTCTAGCTTTCATAGAAACGAAAGTTTTATTTTCCTCTATAGTCGCATATTAGATGTTTAGGAGCATCGTTTTGAGCCTTAAAACCGAAATATAATTTCAAGATCAACTCTAAAACCTATCAATTAATCTAAGGAGCATTTGAAACATTAATGCTTCATACTTAGTGGTCTAGGCTAGGGACGTGTTCTGGCATCTTTAAAACTTAGCATTTGTCGTTCGTCTTGCATTAAACAACACTAGCACGAACTTGTGCTCCCTGTACCATCGAGTATATAAAGGGAGACCCTCATAGGTTGCAAACCTTTATCCATAGGAAGCTGAGTCTGCCGCCCTATCAACGTGATACACTCATTCGGGGAGATTGCCTGCACTTACATCAAGTCCTTGGTAAATTTATTTTTTAGGTGTATATTGCAGTTCACGGTTACTTGGTAATATTTTTTGCCTAGAGTATCCTGAGTAATCATTTCGATCTTTTATGACTCTTTAAATTTGAAAATATCATCAAGAAACTTGTCCTTTAAAGCTCGCTAAACCAATGAAAGTGACTAGAGTCACCTTTTCATCCTTTTCTCGACTCTTAAAACGTGAAATGGAAAAGAATTTGATTCAAATTCTAAAATTAATCGACCGCGGAACAAAATCCTTCCTTTGGAAATACTCATTAGAAGATCTTAGGCTAATATGATGGCAATATTTCCTAAGTTTACCAGTCAAGGAAACCCATTTAATGGGAATCCTAGTCCTTTTCCTTCTTTTGGAAATGTTGGTGCTTGCTATATGGAAATGGTGTCCCTTCCTAGATTGACCATTGGTCTTCCAGTTTGGTTATTTTTGACCTCGGTGATTCTAAGTGTCGAAACAGATTTTCAACTAAGGTCTCCTCCACCTAAACAACATCAGCCTCATGTTGATCCTAAAGTTGACCCCTTGCCTTCTTCGCCTATTTCTTCACCTCGTTCTTCCTCTTCGCCTGGTGAAAGTTTGGATTCTAGTAACCAGGAAGCTAAGAAGAAGAAGAGGACGAAGAAGAAAAAGCCAAATAAGCAAGGGGGAAACCAAGCATCCATTGCTACCGATGCAACTAATGAAGAAAAATCTTTCAACGAGCCCCGAAAAGTAAAACTCCCTTGCATGTTATGTAAGGGTGACCACCTTCTTTGGAATTGTCCTGGTATTCCTAAGGTCTTAGGGGTGTGGTCTACAGTTTCACATCGACCTTGTCATTAACCTCTAGCAATCATGCTAGTGACAAACCCTCAAATAGTAATAGTAAAGCTTATGGGAAAAAGGGAAAAGTCAAATTTCCATGTAAGTTGTGTGAAGGTAATCATACCATTCACCTTTGTCCTCTTATGGATGAAGCTTCCAAAGAATTGGAAAACCTTAAAGCTTCTCAACCTCGGTCTTCCGGCTGGTTATCGAAAGCTTTCCCTTGATACATCATTAGTTGATCTAGTGATTGATCAAAACTCATCTTTGGTTAATCCCACTCTGTTAGGCCTCTATAATACTAGTGATTCCCCCATTGCTATTGTCACTATATCCCTTATTGTTATTATTGTGCCCCTATTGTCCCCATATTGTTATTAGTATGCCCCATAGAAACCCACTATTGTTATTTTTGTGCCCTTATGTTATTACTGTTATGTCGGCTTGATTCTATTGTGACCCCTTAGACTCCTATATATATAATGGAGGTTTAGTCATTTGTATCATCCAAGAATTTTTCATTTTTGTAATGTAAATGAGGTTGCCCCCTTGAAGAGGCTGAATTCTAAGGCGTGATCTATCTTTTCTATCTTTTTGGGAGTTGGTTTCCTAACATTTGGTTTCATAGCTTTAGATTCTAGGGTTTCGCTACTCCAAACAGGTCCTTGTGGAATTTTCGCTATAACTTTTTTTTTTGCGATGTTTCACAAGCTACAAAAAAAACCCATTTGATCAGAAATCGTTTTGAACTTTGGGTCTGAATTTCCGAGCTTTTCTCGCTATATTTGTGGAGATATGATCTGAGGAATTTAGGGTTTTTGCAGACTCCCGAATTACATTCCAAACAGGTGACCTGGGAAAATTGTCATAGCTTTTGTTTGAATGTCAGATTGAAATTTCGTAAGATGTTTCAGAAAGAGGACGGCCTGTAGTTTTGTGTGTATCAGTTTCAGGTACTAAGTTCAAAACAGTGACACGTGGCACATCGTACAAGTTCGCTCTACTGAACTAGTCTATAATCATGTCACCATGGGAGATTTGACATAACTCTTCCTTGGAGAATCCACTATTGATCAGACTTGAGGGGTTAGAAAGAGGACTCAAAGGGATACCATAGGACAATATTTTAGATATTTGAGATCCGCAGCTACAGAGATATATCAAATTCAATATCGAGCTCTTACAAATTGAGAAAAAGGTGTGTAGTTTTTTGTTTTTTGTTTTTTTTTAAATTTTGCATAAGATTGTTTGAAAATTTAGTTTGAAGGAATTCAAAGGGAATAGTGAAGAATTATTAGAATTAATTAATTCCCCGAAGAAATAGAATGGAAACACCTAGTAAGCAACCTAAAAGCTCTAACATCACTCGTGAAGAAGAGGAAGAAATGCAACATGATATATCAAAATTACAAGACCAAGTACAACAAATTTCACTCTCACTAAAGGTAAATGAAGCCAAGATGAATGGTGTGGAAGCTAATATGAATGGCATGCAAGTTAATATGGATGGCGTGGAAGCTAATATGGATGGCATGGACGCTAAGATGAATGGCATGGACGATAAGATGGAAGAATTGAAGATAAATTTGAATAAGTTGCTACAAGAAATGGTCACTAATGGTGAAAGGGTACTAAAGGAAGCTCATGATGAGAACAAAAGAAATGTTAATCATGATTTCATAGAATCTAATGTTGGATTGAAGACTCACCATGTTCCAAAAATTGATATGAGGAAGTTTGATGGCAAGGATCTCGGAACATGGATACTACATATGGAGCAATTTTTCGATATCCATAATGTGCAAAACACACAAAAGGTACGTATTGCAACTTATATTTGGAACCAAATCAGTTTGTATGGTATTGATGGCTTTTCTCTTGTAAACAAATTGTCACTTGGGCAATTTTTACCGAAGAAATGATAGCACATTATGAGGATACAAAAAGAAACACCTTTTTTAGCCAATTGATAAATCTCAAACAAAAGGGTTCAATGATGGAGCACATTGAGGAGTTCCAAAAACTGAACATAAGGGTAAAAGATGTTCCAGAGGAGCATAGGATTGATGTGTTCATAGGGTCTTTAAAGGATAATATCCAACATGATGTTCGCCTTTGGGAACCTGATTCATTAGAGAAGGCATTCAGGTTAGCAAGAAAAATGGAAAGCAAAATTATGTCAACCAGGAAGCCTACCACTCACAACTATAAAGATGGAAGTGTTGTTGCCCCTAGTCTTCCACAACCTATAAGGTTGACACCACAACAATTGGAAGAAAAACGAG
>APFE031334458.1:72984-130046 GCA_000404065.3 Pinus taeda | reverse complement strand
TTTAATTTTCAAGAACTTTTCATGAAATTTTGTGTGGAAGGAAAGGAAGTTGAATTAAGGGGTATTATAGGGAAACTGGGAAAGATAATCAACACTAATGGTATGACAAAGCTTCTAAAGAAGGAACAACGAGATGTAATTGAAAAATTATGTTTGCTAGAGGTTCCCACATCAAAATCATCTATTTCTCCAGATCTCCAAAAAGTCTTGGACAATAATTCCAAGGTTTTTGAGACTCCCAAAGGTCTCCCACCTATTCATGATCATGATCATGCTATTCATTTGATTCCAGGAAGTGTTCCTCCAAACATCAGGCCATAGAGATATCCCTATGCCTAAAAGAGTGAAATTGAACGCATGGTTGCAAAAATGCTAGAGGCTAGTATAATTCAACCTAGTCAAAGTTATTTCTCTTCTCCAATAGTATTGGTGCACAAGAAGGATGCATCATGGTGCATGTGTCTGGATTATAGGGAGCTCAACAATCTCACTATTAAAGATAAATTTCCCATTCCTATCATTGATGAATTATTGGATTAATTGCATGGATCAATTTACTTCACCAAGTTGGATCTTGGTTCAGGATATCATCAAATCAGAATGAATACTGAAGACATTCCAAAAACAACATTTAGAAATCATGAGGGTCATTATGAATTTTGGTTCATGCCTTTTGGCCTTACCAATGCACCTTCAATATTTCAAGGGTTGATGAATTCAATTTTCAAACCATTCCTTAGAAAATTTGTGTTAGTATTTTTTGATGATATACTAATCTACAGCAAGTCTTGGAAGGATCATGTTGAACATGTTGACAAGGTGCTACAACTATTGGAGGAGAAACCATTATATGCAAAAAGATCCAAATGTTTCTTTGGAGTACAAGAGGTGGAATATCTGGGTCATATTGTATCTCATGAAGGTGTTAAGGTAGACCCTAGCAAAATTAAAGCCATTAAGGAATGGAAAATGCCCACATCCATAAAGCATCTGCGAGGATTTATCTGGTTGATAGGGTATTATCGCAAGTTTGTTAATAATTATGGGAGAATAACAACACCTCTAACAACATTATTGAAGAAAGATGCATTTTCATGGACTTCAGAAGCAACAAACGCCTTCGAACATCTTAAAGAGGGAATGTGCCAAGCACTGGTCTTAGCTATGGCGAACTTCACAAAAACCTTTATTATGGAATGTGATGCTTCAGGAAATGGAATTGGTGCTATTTTAATGCAAGACGAAAGACCCAATGCTTTCGAAAGTCGTTCCATCAAGGCAAAGTATTTACACAAAGCTATTTATGAGAAGGAAATGTTGGAAATACTACATGCACTTAAGAAATGGCGACCCTACCTAATGGGAAGACACTTCAAGGTAAAAACGGATCATGATAGTCTTAAATACTTTTTTAGAACAAATATTATCCTCTGAAGAGCAACAAAAAATGGGTCACAAAGATGTTGGGTTATGACTTTGAAATCATCTACAAAAAAGGGAAGCAAAATGTTGTGGTAGATGCACTCTCAAGAAAGGATGAGGATGTGGAAGCATTGTTGTGCACCATTTATATTATCCAACCAGATTGGATTAACAAAGCAAGGGAGGAATGGAAGAATGGCGAAAAAGTGTGGGAACTCATTCGAAAGTTACAACAAGATCCCAGTACATCTTATACATTTATTTGAAAAAATGATTCATTATGGTATAAAGATCGCTTATACCTATGTAAGAATTCTGAACTCAAACAAAAGATTCTTCTGGAATTGCACACTTCTCCCTTAGGAGGGCACTCATGATTTTTAAAAACTTACCACAGGGTTAAGAAGGATTTTTTTGGGATGGCCTTAAATCAGATATTCAAAAGTTTGTGGCGGAATGTTTGGTTTGCCAAAAAAATAAAGTTGAAACAATTAAGACCCCAAGTCTATTACAACCTTTATCCATTCCAAGCCAATGTTAGGAGGAGGCTTCAATGGATTTCATCACAGGTTTACCCAAGTCTGAAGGAAAGAGTGTCATCATGGTGGTAGTTGACAGATTTACCAAGTATGCACACTTTTGTGCATTATCACATCCATTTAAATCCAGTACAGTTTCTACTGCATTTATGGAAACAATTCAAAAGATACATGGAAACACAAAGATTATTGTAAGCGACAAAGGTCCCATTTTCACTGGATTTTTTTGGACAAAATTATTTTCTTGTCTTGGTACTCAGTTAGCTCATAGCTCATCTTATCATCCTCAATCTTATGGGAAAACTGAGATAGTAAACAAATGTTTGGAAGGATATCTTTGTTGCTTTGTATCTGATAAACAGACACAATGGGTCAAATGGTTGCCTTTGGCTGAATGGTGGTATAACACTTACTTCCATATTGCAGCAAAAATGACCCATTTATGGAACTTTATGGATATCATCCACCATCCATCACATCATATTTAAGAGAAAATTTTAAGGTTCAAGCAGTCGAACATCACATCGAGCATCAACAACAAGTTCTCCAACTCTTAAAGGATAACCTCACGTTGGTGCAAAATAGAATTAAACAACAGACAAATCAACATCGCATCAAAAGAAGTTTTGATGTAGGTGACTGGGCATTCCTACGGCTACAACCATATAAACAAATGTCCCTCAAGAAAGCTAAGAAGGATAATAAATTATCACCAAAGTATTATGGTCCGTACAAGGTGTTGCAAAATATTGGTACTATGGCATACAAATTGGAGCTTCCTGCAGCTTCCCAAGTGCACCCAGTTTTCCATGTTTCATGTTTAAAGAAGGTTATAGGTGACAAGCTCCCAGTTCAAACAATATTGCCATAACTTGATGAGTAAGGAAAAATCATATTGGAACCGGAAGCAGTAACATAAACAAGAACTCGACAGCTACAAATTCGATCAATTTCAGAGTATCTCATCAAGTGGAAGAACCTATCCGCTGAAGATTCCACATGGGAGGATGAGAATTTTATACAGAAGCATCCATAACTACTTAAGCATTGAGGACAATGATTTTCGGAAGGAGAGAGGCATGTTAGGCCCCTATAATACTATTTATTTCCCCATTTCTATTGTCATTGTATCCCTTATTGTTATTATTGTGCCCCTATTGTCCCCATATTGTTATTAGTATGCCCCATATAAACCCACTATTGTTATTTTTGTGCCCTTATTTTATTACTGTTATGTCGGCTTGATTATATTGTGACCACTTAGACTCCTATATATAGAAGGGAGGTTTAGTCGTTTGTATCATCCAAGAATTGTTCATTTGTGTAATGTAAAGGAGGTTACCCCCTCAAAGAGGCTGAGTTCTAAGGAACTGATCTATATTTTCTATATTTTTGGGAGTTGGTTTCCTAACACACTCTCTTTGAAAGTGAGTCTCATGAGTCCGTTCTCGACAAACCATTGATTGAGAAACTGATAGACTTGACCCCACCTTCAGTTAACCATACCTTTCCGCTAGAGAGTGAACCTCATAGGTCTCAGGTTCTTTTGGTTTCTTCAGTTTCGAATGAACTGGAGGGAAATCCTCCTTTTCCCTATGTGCATTAGAGGATTTCTCTTGTTCCCATCGAGCAAGAGGGTAGCTCTCATGTTCCTACGACACCCCCTCGGAGTATTTTAGTTACTTCTTTTGATTGGAGTCAACTGGAAGGATATCGCCTTCCATCTTATGTGCCTTTCCATATTACCGTATAGGCTTACCATATGGTCATACCTAGCACAGTCATAGATGACGGTGCATCCGTTAGCATTCTTTCCTCAATTGCTTTGAAATATTTTGGTTCTCCTCAGTTTGTCCCCTTCACCCAGAATCTATTGGCTTTTAACAAAGGAACCAGTCAACCATTAGGGGTCCTTCATAAGTTACCTATTACTTTGGGATGAAGTATTTTCTATATAGATGTGATGATTGTCCAAGGCCCTTTATATTTTAATCTACTCCTTAGCCGTGATTATGTTTACGTCATGGGGGATCTTTTTTCTTCTCTCTTTCGAGTGATGTGTTTCCCGCATGAAGGAAGCATTGCGATAATTGGTCATCTTACATTTATTGGTCCTGAAAAAACTCCCAATCAACCATAATCCCTAAATGGTTCTTATGTGAAAGCGGTCTCACCATTGCCACTGGTTAATTACATGGCCACCTATTCCATGCCCACACCTACTGATGATCTAGTAGGTAATGTAGTACACCATGTAATGAGGGCATTGGAGTCTGATTTTTCCATTGTATCCATGGACATGTATCCCTTCCAGAGTGTTGTTCTCCCATCTAATGAGGACCTCTTGGAAGTCATGGCCTCTTTTTGTCTATGATTAAATACCATGGAGCAAAATTTCCTGTCTTGTTTCAATCTCATTAAAAAATGAAACAAGAGAATGGAGCGGAGTTCCTTGTCTTGTGTCATGCTCCTTAAAAAATGAAACAAGGGATGTGAGGATAGTTCTTTTACTATGTCAACCTCGTTAAAAAATGAAATATGTCCCCATGAGGATGGTTCCTTTACTTGTGTCAACCTCGGTAAAAAATGAAACAAGGTGTCATGAGCAGATTTCTTTCACTTATGTCAAGCTCGTTAAAAAATGAAACAAGGTCTCCATGAGCATGGTTCTTTTCCCGTGTCAAGTTCATTAAAAAATGAAACAAATCCCCTTCCAATTTGAGTCTTTGATTAGATCTCGTAAAATCTCAGTCGAGTTTTTCACTTGATCTCGTAAGTGAACCTTCATTCCATCCACCTGTTAGTAAGGTGTAGTCTACTTAGGTGAATTAAATGAAGCTTGGGGGGCATGTACCTTAAATTGAGTCATTATGTTGGGGGCATGAAAAATTATCTCAAGCATAGTTTGTTTTCGTTTCAAGCTTGTGTAAAAATGAAACCAAATCTCAGGCATAGTTTGTTTCTGTTTCAAGCTTGTGTAAAAATGAAACTAAATCGAAGCATAGTTTGTTTCCGTTTCAAGCTTGTGTAAAAATGAAACCAAGCATAGTTTTTCTCATGTTTCAAGCTTGTGAAAAATGAAACCATATTCAAGTATACTCAAGCATAGTTTCTCATGTTTCAAGCTTATGTAAAAATGAAACTATTCCCACTTTATATCTTGTGATTGCCATTTTTATCAGCCAATTTTTTGCCAGATGAGCCTTGGTTCTTTCATTCCATAATCACCATCTCTTCGGTTGATCATATGCTTTCACTTGGTTGGTTTTCCTGTGCCTGAGGAACATCTGTGATGAGTGGTCTTATTAGCCAGCCTCTTAACCTTTACATGCTTTGAGAAGTTCCCTCATGACCGGAACCAGTTGCTATCCTTTCATAGCACTTGTTCCTCCGAGTGGAGTCCTCTTTCATCTCTTTTCAGAGTCCAAAAATATGAAAATATTGTCAAGTACTTGTCATTTTGAACTCACTAAAGTAAATGAATTGACGTCTACTTATTATAATTTTAACCCTTTTCTAGACTGAGATAGACTATTGTACAAAAAATGAACACCTTAGTCAAACATGGCTGGGAGGTTCTCTTGAATATTGTCTTCTACCTTTTTGGATTCGAGAGACAAATTACGAAAAGGGACCTGGTGGAGTTTTCTTTTTTCATCTCTTTTTCAAACTCTCTAAATATGAAAAAGATACTGAGTTATTATTTTGTCGGACTTGTTAAAAAATTAAATGGCAAAAGATTTATCACCATGACAAGCCCGAGTTTCTCCTTCCTAGGACTCGTAAAACTTACTAGGATGGATTCATCTGAAGGATGAAATTATACGACAAGAATATGGTATCATATTCAAACTTGTGTAAAAATACATAGGTACTCACTAGAAATAGTGGGGAAAAATGAAGATGAAACATCCTTTGTATAGGAAGCATGTCGCTCTTGAACATGACACTCTTATGCTCTCATGTCGGGTTTGGGATATCCTCACTCAATCACTTGTCCTCCCGGGTTTGGGTGATCCATTTTTTCCTCTCATTTGACTATTATGTTTCGTCATTATGACCCTTGGTCCTATGTTGAGTCAAATGTTGCCACACTCTGGAGTCGTGTCACCAAAATGTTCAAGAGAATTCCTATCTGTGGTCTATTACCTATACATTGTCTAAATCTTTGCTACAGTCTTGATTCCTACTCATTTGGTTCCACTTTATTCCTTGTTTCGTGTCAATGATGAGGGATTCATTACGACTCTTCTTCGATGGGTCACTTCTTGTCGACTTCATCTCATTATCCAGGAAGATGATTTAGAAACTCCCTTCCAGTACTTTAGAGCTTGCATGCCTTCATGGAAAGTTCTTCACATTTGACAACAGGTTTTCACTACTGGACTTCGATCAGATGATTCCACGAGTGCTCGACTTCAGCTTCGTTACCACATTCACGGATTGTACTATCGTACCTTGAGAGCCATAGTCATTATGGGTGGTTCCTCTCGTGCCCGTTAATGGTCCACATCAATGGGAGGTAATCAAGTGGTTTTCTAACATGTTCGACTGTGACAAGCTCAATCACATGTTAGGATTCGTACTTTGATCGGGTCAGGATGGAGCAAAAGACGTTGGAGTCTTGTCCGATATGATTTAGGTTGTGTGGAGTTATATGTTATTCATGGCTGTACACATGTTTCTGCTATATGGATGGTTGTGTCCATGCCTTGGATCTTAGATTACAGATGATCCTTCTGTATTAGATGGTTGTGCCCATGCCATGGATCTTTTCATAAGTCCTTATTATCCAAATGGCTATGTCCATACCATGGATTCATGTTTTGACATTAGATTTGTATATGTATATGCATCCTTGATTTGTAGGTCTTCGAATAGTGTGTGTCCTCGTCCTTGCAGAATATCGTAAAGCATCTCAACCATCACTCCTTGTTCTATCTTCATGCTTTAGGGGACATCTGTTACACAATATTTTGTCACACCCCTCCTCCACTTCCATGTGACATACCTCGAAGTGCCCAAAACATGACCATAATGCAGTGTATTCATTCAGATATGCATCTCAGATCCTCCATAAGACATTGATTGGAAAATGACTTGAGCTTCCCCTGAAGGAAATGGCTCTTAAAACCTAGTTTGAGGATCATATCCCTTATGAGGCTAAAAATTTGATGATCGCATGTTGCACTATGATAGACTTGTGATGACATCACTCTATTTTCTCATATACCCGTGATGATCCCAAGGCAATTTTCCCCAAGAGGATGAGAAGCTTCATGATCTAGAAGCTTCCAGAGTGGAGAGCTGGAGGTTGGTCAGCATAGATGAGGTTGAATTCTCCCAACTTGGCCTCTTGGTCTTATCCCTATGAGCTACCTCCTTGAGATAAGGGCCTAATCCTATCTTTGGAGAGATCCTAACTCCCTTTCCCAACCTATATATTCATCCTCTCCCATTCCCAAATGGTTGGTCAGGTTAGAGTTTGGGTTGGTCTATGTCTATTTGCACCCTTATGCTAAGCTTGTGCCTAGAGGCTATTCATTAGACTTGGAGAAGGAGTGCTTGGAGAGTTTCTTGGCTTGGACTTGGATTACCACTCAAGGAGAGCCTTTCAACATCAAGGCTTTGGTTGTAAGCTTCCCTTTATTTCCTAATAATATACAATTGTTGGTTCATCTTCCCAAAATATATATGTTCATGTATTTATTAGCTTGACATTCCTTGATCAATTAAGTAGGTTGTTATTGGATTTTCTTTTGGTTTTGGCATGCTTTGTTGTCTCTTCATCACTTGTGCAGGTACATAAACGCTAAGAGAAGTAGGAACAAGTTCGTGACACAAGCGGTTCGAGGCCCTCAAAAAGGAAATCGAAATAGCATCAGAACGAGGTAGGTCATTTCTTTCATTCTACTTTTCAATTATAACCTAGGAAGATGTCTAGTTGACTGTCACTTCGGTATCTAGACCCACTCATTGGGCTAGAGGGATCATCTATGTCTGTAGAGAGGATTAACCTTCAACAAGGAGGGGGTAGCTTCTCCAAATATAGTTGAGGGAGATTTTACAGAGCTACAGGAGCCTATTCCACAACCCAACTTGAGCTCCTACTACAAGTTCATTGAAGGAGGTCGAGTGATACCACAAAAAATTTCAATCCCTCTCTTCTTTGAACTTGAAAAAGAAAGAGGAAGGACACATCGATGGATGAAGATTGATAAATCAAAGAAAGTAGAATATGTGGGCCTTATGGAAGAAAAACTCCTAGAGATTGGCAAGGAGTTGATTAAATTGAGAGATAGAGAATACACCACGAAAACAAAGTTGTAGGCAGAAAACACATGGCTGAGGAGGAAATTGCAAGAAAAGGAGACCTAATTGGCCACCATGGCAAGCCTCTCCATGGAGGCACTTCAATGCAGAGTGTCATCCAAATCCTATGCACTTTACCTCAAGGACCAATGGATGCAATTCCAAATTAAGACATTGGCACAACAGGGGACCATGCCATTCCAGGATTACGTGCAGTTCATTGATTGGTGTGACAAAATTACCCTTGAGGACAAGGCCAAGGTATCTGAATTTTACCTGCACAACCTTGCCTTAATAGACCTAAATGTTTGGGACCCCAATCCAAAGTTGGGAGACCTGCAACTAATGGCCCTTGCATCATGGATGAGTCACAAGGAAGCCATGGCTGAGGAGGTGAAGAGAATAGTGGAAAAAGAGGAAAAGGAACCCCTCTATATTAAGGAATATCAAATAAATTCAAGTGTTGCAATCAATATCCACATCATCATTTCCAATGATGCTTAACTTGCACCAAGATACCTAGCTACCCAAAAATAGGCCATCTCCCATTTTGAGGACACTCTAAGACTATTGGGGACTTAGAGTGAACAAGCATGACAAAGGAGATGGAATAACCTACCATATAGTCTCAGGTCATGGAGTATCACTCTCTTGAGAGATTGAGGAATGCATTAAAGAGAACACCCATGTATAAAAAGGCCATGCAAAAAATGAAGACCAATTGGATTGGACTTAAGCTCAATCCACCTTTGTTGTTGGGTTTGCTAGAAGGTAGGAAGGAAGAAGAGAAAATAAAGTAGTGGGAAGAGATAGAGAAAAATGCAGAGTTCTACCCTCAGGAAGAGACACCATCCATAGAATCTTGGAATGTGAGGGAGGCCACCAGGGCTATGAAGGACATGGATATAGATGATTAGGTTTCTCAGAGGATGAGCAATAGTTTCTGTAGGGGGTGATGACAAGGGTCATTAATAGGTAAACTATATGGGTCACAATGCCACTCTCCAACTTATTAAATTGTCTTTTCTCACATTAATTTACATATTTTATTATATTTTGCTTAGTGAGAAGAGTAAAAGTGGGTTACTATGTCCTATGGCCTAATGTGTGTTAAATGCAGGAAATTGGAGCATTTTTTGAGTTGACTTGAGTGCAGGGACTTAAAGTAGACAAGAAACATATATTATATGAAGTGGTATCCCTCCTTAACTCCTCAGATCATTCGAAGATTCTCCCACTCTATCTCATCAACTTGGAGTGACTGGCATCCAAGCAAGCCAAGTTCATTGGCAGCCAAGCAAGTGCCAGTTAAGGAAGAGTTATTCTCGAGTTAGGGAGCCTATTATCCCTATTTTCTAGGGGGTTTTTGGTAGCTCCAATTTTGTATAAATAAAAAAGCTAAGGGACTCATTAGGATTGAAAGTTTTATGGTAGCCAAGAGGCCATTAAGCTGAAGCACATTTGACTATTACTGTTATGATGTATTTAACATTTTTATGATAATGAGAAATTATATTTTGATCCAGCACTAAGTTGACTCAGAAGGTTGAAGCTCTTGGGTTAGGGTCCAACCCTAATAGCAGAAGTTCCTCTCTTTTGTATCTGTATTCTTAGCTTAGAATGTTGATTTACTGCTGAAGTTTATTTTTGTTTTCTATTTATCTTATAAAGTTGTTTCTTATCGATGATTTCATTAGCTGAAAGAGTATATTAGTGTTGTAGTCTAGTGAAGGAAAATATACCAGAAAATATTGTGACAGTGGCTCCTATCCCATCTCCCTTATGGGATCATGATTATGGGACCCCACTCTCACAACCAAAAAACAAAGTTGTGATTTATTCATTGCCTAGGTTAAGTTTCATTCTTAGCTAGATAATTGTTTATGATTCCTTGGAAATATTTGTATTTGTTAGTTTTCTTCTTAAGACTATTGTAGCTTAGAAGGTAGTCTATTGCACAGATCTAGTATTTAACAATATTTAGATCAGAGTTTCTAAATTCAAATCATATTTTCCATGTTGACATGTAATAATCTATAAATGAAAAGAGAGACAAGTTTTATTGTAGGGATTGTTGATCTGCAGGAAGGGACACCTCCAACCAACTCCACCTAGGTCTCCTCCACCTTCTGTTGATTCACACAAGCCATATTCCAAACCTTTGTTTTCCAACCATCGTGAGAAAGTTGTCTTCAGAAAATCCGTCCTTTTGGGAGTGTCGGACTTGGCCTTGGGTGATGTTCACCTTCTGTACACCTTCCACAAATGTCATTCACCTTTAAAACACTTCATCTCGTCCTTATTGTCCTTCAAAACCTCTCATCCAACTTCTTGTATCCGTACAAGACATCCTGTAGCAGTTTCCTGTAGAAAACATGTAGCTACATGTTTTGGCCATGTTCTGACTTGAAATGGTAGTATATCTGAGTGTCAGAGTAGGTTAACCCATCAGCTTGGACTCCATGACCAGAAGTGCCACCTAGACCAACCTTTTCATTCCTTTCCCTTCGGAAAGATCAGATAGCATTAGCTTTTATATTTTTGAATTTAGAAATTAGTAATTTTATCTATTCTACAAGTGTGAATGAGATAATTAATGCATTCATGTTTGGATTTTGAAATGATCCCATTTTCAAGAAAATCTGGTAGCTATATGATTAAGTGCAAGGTTAGTATAGTTTCATTCTTGCAAGTGAATTGTGTCATTTCATAGCTAGATTATTTATTTCATATCATAAAATTTACAAGTTAGCATCTTTCATTTCCTGAATTGACAAGCATTTACTTTTCCTACGCTAGAACAAGTTTTACATTCCATTGTCAGTAGTCAGACTCCCTTTAGTCCAATAGAGGAATGATCTGGAACCCTAATGGTCAAGTGCACCAGTTGAGAAGTGACATGAGTAGAATGATGCATCTTCTATGTATATATCATTGTCACCTCCAATTTTGTACGAAACCTCGGGTTGATAAAGTAAAGTTGGTAGCCATAGGAGTTGCAACATTCTTGCTGCAATACTCAGGTTCATCAGTTTAAAAATCCATTATTGATTTTGTATTTCCCTCACAATATTAGAGAGAATATTTAATTAAGTTACAACCAGGTGCATGTAGCGCTGTGGTAAGTAAAAGATGGTATACTTCCCTTTGGAAGAAACCTCACATGTTATATATGATTAATTTGAAGAAAGGAGAATGTGGAAACACCTCCAGATCTAGAAGAAACGATGAGGATGCTGAAGGCAGGGTCCTAGAGTTGCAGTAGAAAACAACAAAAGGATATTTCAGGAGTAGGAAAGGCAAGAAAAGTTGAATGAATTGTTGTTACAAAGTCTATTTGAAATCTAGAAGCAATTGTAGTAGGGACTAAGTGCCAACAAAATTGAAAGAAAACCCTTCAGGAAGGTGCAGAGCCTATCAAAGATTCAAAAGCATGGTCCAACTACCAGCAACATAGGGGAAAGTACCCCAACAAAAAGGTACCAAAGTAAGAGAATAGATGCCTCTAGTGATGAATCATTCATCGATTCCTCTAATAATAGGATAGCCAACTCCGATGAGATATGGCAAGAAATGGTTCCAACTTTTCTTTTCATAAGAAAAATAATAAGATGTTAGGTCCCTATAATACTAGTTTATTCCCTCATTATTATTGTCAGTGTAGCCCCCTTATTGTTATTGTTGTGCCCATGTAGTCCACATATTGTTATTATTGTGCCCCATATAAGCCCACTATTGTTATTGTTGTGCCCTTACATTATTATTGTTATGTCGACTCTGATTATATTGTGACCCCTTAGAATATTATATACAGAAAGGAGTTTTTTTCATTTGAATCATCCAAGAATTGTTCATTTATGTAATGTAAGGAGGTTTCCCCCTCGAAAAGGCTAAGTTTGAGAACTTTGTGTAAAAATTGCAGATCTTGGTTCGCTATATTTTTGGAGATATGCTATGAGGAAGTTAGGGTTTTTGCGAGCTTCAGAATTTTGTCTCAAACAATTGACCTAGGGAAAATCATCATAAATTTCGTTTCAAGCATTGGATTTGAATTATGTAAAAAGTGGTTGAAATCGCATAGACTGTAGTTGTTTGTGTATAAATTTTAGGACCAAAGGTTGAAATAGTGACAAGTGGCATCTCATACAACTTTGTTCTACTAAACTAGTCCATAATTAGGTCATCATGGGAGATTTGGCATAATTATTTCCTAAAGAATCCAATCTCGATTAGACTTATGGACTTAGAAAGCAGACCTAGAGAGATATGATGGGAAAAAATTGCAGAACCTGAAAATCCGAAATTACAGAGTTACAATAATTTCAAGATTAGGCTCCTAAAAGAATGAAAAAGGTGTGTAATTTTTTTTTTTTAAATTGTATAATCTTTGTTTGAAAAATCAGTTTGAATCGATTCAAAGGGAATAGTGAAGCATAGATATCATTGTTTGATTTCAAAATGCCTCAAAGCAAGAAAATAGAAACACCTAGTAAGAAACTAGAAAGCTCTACTATGATGCATGAAGAAGAGGAAGAAATGCAACATGATATATCAAAATTATGAGACCAAGTGTAACAAATTTTTATCTCACAAAGAGTAACCAAAAATGAAATGGAATCTAAGATGGATGGTTTCAAAAATAGTTTAAAATTGGATATGGAAGGTTTGAAGGATGGAATGAAAGCTAATGTGGATGTAATGAAATCTAATATGGATGGTATAGAAGCAAAAATGAAAGGCAAGATGGAAGATTTGAAGAATGGTTTAAAAGTAGACATGGAAGGTTTGGAGGAAGATTTGAAAAAGTTGCTACAAGAAATGCTTCCTAATGGTGAAAAGGTATTAGATGAAACTCATGATGATAAAAAAAAATGTTAATCATGATTTCACAGAATATAACATTGGATTGAAAACCCACCATATTCCAAAGATCGATCCCAGGAAGTTTTATGACAAAGATCCGGTAACATGGATACTACAAATGGAGCAATATTTTGATCTCCATAATGTGCAACACACACCAAAGGTACGCATTTCAACTTTATATTTAGAACCCAATCAGTTTGTACGGTATCAATGGATTTATTCTCGTAAACCAGTTATAACTTGGTCAATTTTTACAGAGGAAATGATAGCACATTATGAGGATATAAAGAGAAACACATTCTCTAGCCAATTGATAAATCTCAAACAAAAGGGTTCAATGACAGAGTCCATTGAGGACATCCAAAAATTGAATACAAGGGTAAATGCTATTCCAGAGGAGCATAGGATTGATGTCTTCATAAGGACTTCAAAGGATAACATCCAACATGAGGTTTTCCTTTGGGAACTTGATTTATTGGAGAAGGCATTCAGGTTGGAAAGAAAACTTGAAAGCAAAATTATGGCAACAAAGAAGCCTACCACTAAAAACTATAAAAATGGAAGTTTTGTGGCTCCTAGCCTTCCACAACCTACAAGGTTTACACCACAACAATTGTAAGAAAAAAAATCAAAAGGGATTTCCTACAGTTGTGATAGGAAATACACTAAAGGTCATAAGTGTGCTGAGAAGAAATTAATTTACATAGATTAGGAAGAGGAGGAAGAAAAGGAATAAGAAACATCAAAAGAAGAGGATATAAACCAGGAACCAACCCTAGAGAAAAAAGAAATGAATTTGGCCATATCTTGTAATTCATTGGCAGGAATTACCACTCCTAAAACTCTCAATATAGAAGGACATATCAAAAAGACAAAGGTAATAGCGTTGATTGATTCGGGTAGTACCCATAATTTTATTCATTGTAAGATAGCCAAGGAATTGAATTGCTTCCTATATCCAGTACCAGAGTGTCAAGTGATGGCTGCAAATGGAAGAACCCTAAAATTCTCTGGAAAGTGCCATAATATCAAGTTATCCATGGGAGAATATGTATTGAGTAATCCAATGCCTTCCATTCCAATGGGTGGTGTTGATGTTGTATTAGGAGTCCAATGGTTGTAATTTTTGGGTATGATAACTTTTAATTTTCAAGAACTTTTCTTGTAATTTTTTTGGGAAGGAAAGCAAGTTGAATTCAAGGGTATCGTAAGGAAAAAACGAAAGATAATCAACTCTAATGGCATGAAAAAGCTTCTAAAGAAAGAACAACGGGGCATAATTTCACAATTATGTTCACTAGAGGTTCAAACATCTTCTATTTCTCTAGATCTCCTAAAAGTCTTGGAAAATCATTCTAAGGTTCGTGCAATGGAACATCACATTGAGCATCCACAACAAGTTCTCCAACTCTGAAAAGATAACCTCACTTTGGCGCAAAATAGAATGAAACAACCGGCAAATAAAAAATGTAGCGAAAGAAATTTTGATGTAGGTGACTAGATAATTTTACGGCTACAACCATACAAACAAATGTCCCTCAAGAAAAATAAGAAGGATAATAAATTATCCCCAAAGTATTATGGTCCTTACAAGGTGTTGCAAAAGATTGGTACTTGGCATACAAATTGGAGCTTACTGCATCTTCCCGAGTGCACCCAGTTTTCAATGTTTCATGCTTAAAGAAGGTTATAGGTGACAAGATCCCAATTCAAACAATATTGCTAGAACTTGACGAGGAAGGAAAAATCATATTGGAACCTGAAGTAGTCACGGAAACAAGAACTCGACAATTATGAAATTGATCAATTTCAAAGTATCTCATAAAGTGGAAGAACTTACCCACTGAATATTACACATGGGAGGATGATAATTTCATACAGAAGCATACAGAACTACTCAAGTGTTGAGGACAACACTTTTTTGAAGGAGAGGGGCATGTTAGGTCCCTATAATACTAGTTTATTCCCTCATTGTTATTGTCAGTGTATCCCCCTTATTGTTATTGTTGTGCCCATGTAGTCCCCACATCTTTATTATTGTGCCCCATAGAAGCCCAATATATATTTTTTATTTTATTTATTTATCTTTTATTTTATTTTATTTATTATTATTATTATTTTTATAAGTAAGAGACACACCTTCTATTAATCTGATCAAGTTACATAATATATAGAGTGCCCCAGACAATAGGGGCAGTAAAAAACCAGGGACCTGTTAACGCTCAGGTTGTCCCTTGGCTCCTTAAGGGATACGGCTGAGGTAACACCAAACCAATCTTTGGACTGCAGGTCCTAGCCTACCTACAAGCAGAGAGGGCTCTCTCTTCGTAATTTAGCTTTGTTTGGGGTGATCTTAGGCTAGTTATTGAGTACAAGGGGTTTTGTTCGTGTTTTGGTGGGAAAGAGCATGGTTTCAAGTAGAGAGGTAATGCATAGTGTGATAAGTTTCAAACCATTGGGAATGGAGTCAGGGGAGCAGGACTGCTAGTGTGTTTTTCTTGGTCACGAGAGGGATATGGAGCAGATAGCTGCTCATGAAACAATTATTCAGGCTAAAAAGGATGAAGTGGAGGTCAGAGATATAAGGCAACTAAGATATCTCTCATATGGCTGACAGAGGTAAGGTGAATGGATTCTATCTAGGAACAGTCAAGATTTCCTAAATAACAATCATACATGGATGATATAGAACAAATATGAGCCATGAGGTATTCATATTAATGCCTTAGTCAGAAGAAAACATATAGAACATTGCAAAAAAAAAAGAGAGTATAAAGTGCTGTAAGGCAAATTGTAGACTAGTCTTTCTTTCTGCAATTGAGATAGTGACAATGATACCAACACATATAAACTGACATAACAAAGGCAAGAGACACTTATTGGTCCATATGACAGCATAAGAATTCCATGATCACCCTTTAGGCATTTAAAAAGAAGCATAGTAGACAGTCCATCATCCAAGCTCTTGAGTAATCTCTGATTTTTCAACAAAAAACTCTCAATAATACAGCGCAGGTATGGAGTGTAGTAAACTAACCTACCAAATTGAAAGTTTTAAGAAATGAGAGGCAAAAGAATCTCTCATTTAGCATAACAGGATGAAGATGAAGGAGCTCTGTCTAGGAGCTGTCAAAAAAACCTTAGATAACTGCCAAAACATGGGTGAATTCGAGGAGATATGAGCCAAAGGGAATTCATGCTCATTACTAGTTCAGATGAAAACATAAAGAAATAGCAGACCTTGAGCATAGAGTGCGGCTGAGCAAATTCTAAACTAATCTTTCTATCTGCTATTTAGATGTTGATACATGTATATTATGAGCATAAAACATTAAAAAAAACAGAGATGAGAGGCACTTATTGAGTCATGTTGCAGCACTAGAATTCCGTAATGCCCCCTTCAAACATTAAAACACAGCACACAATCCATTTTCCAAACTTCAGCAGTCTTTGATTAAGGAAAACATATCAGATGTACATAACTAGTCTCTCTTGGAGTCTATCAACCGATTCTTTCTTTTTTCCCGCTCTCTAAGACTGTCTATAGGGTGGTTTATATAGGGAAATATTTACAGACTTCCCTTGAACAGGTGTCATAGGGGAAAATATCAAAAAATATCTCTAAATCAGATCTAAAAAAAATATCTGTGTAGTAACTGTCTTTGATTCATCGTTGAGCTGGAAATCAATGCAGAAATATCTAAAAAAGAGTTGCGCTGGGGCAACTGGGAACTCAAGTTATGCAACTGAGGGCTGCGCATGAGAGAGCAGCCTCAAAATGGTCGAACAGTGGTCCTGGAGCTGTGCGCTGGCCTCATGGCAATAACTCAATAATAACTACACATTGAATCCTTTTGTCTGCATCGTTCAGGTGGTTTTGCTGCCCTTAAGTGGCTTTAAGACATTTAATAATGAGCTTTGATGGCTCTGAGCTGCTTCATTGACTTTGCGCAATCCCTTTGTTGCCATCTGCTTTGTGTTTAAAGTCCCCTGCTGATATTCATAACTGATACACTTTGTCGGTTCGTTGATGCTCTTTCCCTGTCGAATCGGGCTTTCTCTTCCCTCTGAAGCACTTCAAACTGTCAAATCGCCCCTGCTTTATCTCCTATGAAAGAATTAATATAACCTTCAGGTGTATGATATTTCTTATCTAGCTGTAACACAAAAAGAACCTCCACATATTTAAAAATACCAGAACTGGTGTTGTCAGCCGCAGATCCCATAGCAATTATGTTTTCGGGAATGTCATATCCAAATCATAGTCGTCTTCTTGATTTTTCTCAGATAACAGGACAAATGGACTGCTGTATTCTCTGGTCTTTGATTTCTCTTGATTGATTTTGTCAGATCGCTCTCTCATCTGCATAGACTTCTTGATGTTCCAGCGATGAAGGGACTTGTCGAAATTCATCAAACGCTTTCATTTTATTGGATCCAATCATCCTTTGGTAATGGAAAAATTATCGCCATTGACAGTAGCAATTCTGGACTAAGGAAATCAAGATTTCCATTAACTGCCTGAGAGAATTCTTCTGGTAATGGCGAGGAGAGGCATTTCATATCAGCATCATTCACTCGAGCATGATGGAAAACCACATTTCCTTCTTTCAATCAGAGTAATCACAGCATCCCTTACATTATTCTTAGTTTCTTGGTAAACCAGATCACGGAAGCACATGAGGCCAACTTGATTTAGCGCAGGAAGAGAACGCCTTGCATGAAGTAACGATCCAATTACCTAAAAAAAAGTGAAAGCCACCGACCCATTATTTTGTGCATCTATACCTTTCTGTTTAAATTCCCATCCCGACTCCATCTCTTCTCAGGATGATGAGATGCACGAATAGCGTGTTTGGACACCAACAAGAAGCTCTGCTGCTTTTGCTATTAGAGTTCCTACTACAGGAACATGCTTTATGATCAGTTGCTTCAAGAGTCCACCTTTTAGGCGCGCGTGGCAGAGCAACATCACATGCATAATTAGTGTTTAACAATTCATCAATAAACTCATCCACATGACTCAAGGCAAAACTTCTATTTGATTTATGTACATGTTCCTCAAACTTGTTCAAATCAATCTGTGCTCTAACATGTGCTAATGGCTGCAGCTGTTTAGTGTGAAGCCTCAATTTTTATCTTGCATAGCTTTTTCACGGTCTTCATAATACTCAAAATCATCAAGTATCGATGTTTTTGTTACAGGCTTATTCTCATTGTTTTCCAGAATGATGTGATGGAGATTAGAATTTGACACATCCTTTATGATATGCCATTTCACTGGGAAGCAACCACTCCATTTGTCCAGTTGCCAGAAATCCATGGTACTTTTGAAATCCATAGGACCAATCATCTCAGCTACACCACAGAACTGGCTACTTGTATTAACAGAGAAAAACAAGAATACTGGACAACTTCCTGTATTTCCTACTGCTCTATGCTGTGCATCATGATATGCCCCATCTAATCTCTTCCATTTGATCATTAATATGTGTCAATACTTCCTGTATAACTCTGATTGCTTCATTTAATGCAGCATCAGACTCAGCATCCGCCTCTGCATCCTCAAGCCCAGTGACCTCTGTTATCTCAGTAACATGAACACATCGATGCTCAACAAGCCTATTCTTCAACTGAACTTGGCGCTCTGATGGACAGCCAACCTTCTTCAAAACTTGGATAGTAGCAACCATATGTAGCTTTTGCTTCTCATGGGCCTGAACTGTCTTTAACACATGAAAAAGGTCTTCTCGGTGATAATATGAGCCCCCGAGTATTGATTCCATTTCAATTACTTGTTTCGAACAATCATTGAATTCAGTGGTGATTTGACTGCAAATTTTGTGAACTTTAGAACCAATTTCACCCCAGATCATATTTACTTGACCCTGGTGTCTTGAAGAAGAAACCAATGATTGGACAACAAAGTTGCCAGATTCATGAGTTGCAATTTCAAGCAAGGAATGTCGAAAATAGCGATTCAAGATTTCCACGTAAAGCAAATCTTGTGCTACCTCTAGAGTAACCTCCATTAAATGGCTGCCAATTGGATCCATCATAAAGTCTAAGACATTCTGTACTGTAGCATCCTCTAACACCTTGCCTTCCTTCATAACATTGTTTTCAGAACAACCCAAAAGGACAGTTATCACCCTTACCACAACTTCTTCGTTTCCCACTAGTAATTTCAAAATGGTTTGTAAGACAAGACTGCCAAAGGTGTCTACTCATAGAACTACAACACAATCTTTGGAATATTCTAAGATCTTGCTTGCAACAAACTTCAATAGATCTGGAAAAGCCCACAATGATGTCTTGTCCAGTTTCTTTTTAGGCAACTGTGATGACAAACCACTCAACCTGTCTGCTAGAGTAAAGGTAATGTTGCCCGAATGAAATTTATCCTGAGGCTTAAGCAATGTTCCATGACAGAGACATAGAAGGCTGCACAAGACATGTGATCCATATTGGTTGCACATAACATCTACGGGATTTTCAACAACTTTATCACATATCTTAGTCAAAACATGTTCAATAATGATATGACTTTCTCCTTTTGCATCACAATCTTGAAGAGCTAAAGCTAGAGACCTCAACATTTCTTCTGCAACATGTGATCCTGACTGATCAATTTCCATAGAAGGGAGAATGTTGATACATATGAACTGCTATTACCATTAATTAGGGACCTGCTGACTTGCATACTTTGCTTCAGTTTCTCAATGCCTATGTATCCAAGCCCAGTGAAGTTGAAATCTGTAGAATTGGTAACTAGTGGTACAGGCAGCTTCATTTGATTTATAAGATGAAGACACCTTTCCAGGTGGAATGTGAACTTTCATTTGAAGTGGACTTTGAGCACTAGCATCTTGCTGCTGGTTCAAAATGGTTTATGATTTACAATGTGGCGATTTAAAATAAGCATCATTTTGAGATAGCATTTTTCTCAGAAATTGAACAGCAGCAACAACAAGATGTTTTTCTTTTTTCCGAGTTAATTGGAGGGTGGTTTTAAATGAGCAAGATGAGGGTTCTTACTAAGTTTCAAGTAAACTTAGTAATTCCCAAGCCTAGTTATGGTTATATTTCAACCAATGGAGGGGATATGTATTTAGGGGAATCTTGTATATGTTTTTAGTATGGGGAGGGAAGAATAACTGGGATTTATATAATAAGTTAGAAGTTAATATGCAATTTGATCAGAAAGCGCTAAGGATAGAAATCTTAGGCTTTAAATGGGAAATAGGACTTTTAGCGGAAGTGTGAGCATTCCTTGGGTAAAGCAGATCTTTACCAAGGCAATTGATATGAAAATGATGAGACTAAGAGATATCAAGCAGATCTTGACCTCTTTTAGGGGAAGTTAGCGAGTGTTTGAGGAAAGAAGGGGAATTTAGACATGCCTCGCTTGAGCTCCTCCAAATGGAAATTGCCTTATGCTTGAGATGCGAATGGATATGACACTTGAAAACATGAAATGAAACAGATCACAAGCCATGATTCTGCCACCACAACGCTACCTACCTGGCCTACTCACCTAGCATTTTTTCTTCTGTTGGTTTGGGTGCACTTGAACTAGCATACCCAGCCATTCAACCTTTCTTTCAGCTATCCTCCTATCTAAATCAATCCTTGTCTCTTCCGGGGCTCATATTAAGCTGATGAGCGCCCTTGTTTCTCTACCTATTTACCAATCCGCCAATATTTAAGCTTGTTTGGACAGATATTCATCTCTATATTTTAAAACAAGCAATTGAAACCTAGGGAAGCCAAGTTTAAACTGTTTGGCCTTCCCTTGATTGAACAACTCTTTAAAATTGGAATAACTTATCAAAATGAAACTCTATGGAAATATGGAACCTTTGCAGTAAAAAATATGACATATTTGGCATGCAAACAGTCAATCATGAAATATGAACACCTATTGCAATAGGAGGCTAACAGTGGCTCCACTTGGGGATGGCCTTTGTGAAAAGCCAAGAACAGCAGGTCAGACTACCTTGATATTCTACTGTCGCTGTAGACTGAAACACTTCTCAGTTGGCTGCTAAATGACTTGGTTCCTTAAGGCCCGAACAAAACACTCTCATGAACTGAATCGTTGCGAATATATAGCACTGCCTGGTTTCTTCTGCGTGCTTATTACTACATGTACCTCTGCCTGAGTACTGCCTAAGTATGGCTTCAAAACATGTCACAAAACTGAAGTTTTTTCCCTATTCTGTTTTGAAAAAGGTTGCTGATGTAAAAACTGAAAGTACTCCTTTCTTTTGATACTAGTGACTGAAAAACTGTACGCTGTAAACAATTTCTTTTTAACTGAATCACTGTAATATGACAGCGCTGCTCTTGCTGTCTTCTGAGTGTTCTTCGCATGTACAAAACTGCCTTGGGAAGTCTTCTGTTTTGACAAATTCACATGACCCGAAAAATGGAAGTGATGAATTGGAAAAGGCCATCTGATTTGGAAATACTTATTGGCAATGAATCACGGTTAGCCAACACTTTATCATGAATTGACTGATGTTAAAAAGCAGTATCAATACAAAAACCAAGAGAAATATTAGCATCAACATGCTTATGAATGTTTATATGACTGTTTTGATGAATTAGGAAATCTGGATGAGAATGTGTTGCATGAAATTAGAATGACTTAAAAGGTTATATTGAGGAAGAGTTTTCCTCTCATCTGAGAGGTGAAATCCAATTTCTTCGTTTCCTTAGCATATCCTATAACATCATCTTGACCAATGAATTTCTTTTGATTGCCTTGTAAATGAGACTTTGAATTTGTACCCAGAAATTCATGAGCATTCCCTTCTGTCTGACTAATACACTCTAAGGGAAATTTTAAACCATCATTTTTTCTCTCACGTTGCTTTGATTCCTCAATTTTGTGTGAAGTGACAATGGATTTTTGCAGCACTATTAGCATGGATTATACTATCATCTTGGATATCAATTTTTCCTTGATCCCCATGCATATCAGACCTAATATCTGCTTCTATATCATTTCCGACCCTCTCTTCTGAAATATTAGATGGTTCTGAAGATAATTCAGAAACCAACTTACAGGTATCTATGCACATTTCAGAAATCTTTGTCTCTCCTGTTGAATCTTTTGGGACCAATAAAACTTCACCTCTTGCATGCTCTTCTATCCTTGAAACATCCTCATTGCCATTATCCAAACAAACAGACACATATTTACCATCGTCTTGTGTTTCCATGCTTGTGCCATCAACTTCATCAGAAACGGAAGCAGCGTCAGCAGCATATGCAGACATTGCCTCTAGAGCACGATGAATTCTTTTTGAGGGTGGTAATGCAACTTCCTCATCTTGACAAAGGTTCTTACCATCAGTCGACTTTTTGACTCCTCTTTTATTCTTCTTAATATCCTGCTTGACTTTTGTTGCCTGTGCACAAACATTGTTATTAATATTCTTTCTATTGTCCTACATCTCAGGCCCAGGCTTGGGTACTCTCCTTGGGGGATTCCTTTTCTGAATGTCATGATTCTCCCTTAACAATCTTCATCGTTTCTTCATGGAATTATTTATAGAAGATATTTCGTTGTTTTGGTCATTACTGGCTGTTCTATCGGTGCCCACTTTGGCAATTTTTTTTTTGCAAATCTTTTAGCCCTTGCATTCGAATTTTGATATCTTTACCCTTGCCAACAAATGCTTGATCCCTTTGAGTATAAGATTCCTCTTCAGCATCAGGCCCTGCATTAAGAGATTCTGGTGCACATTGTGTTGCTGGATTTTGATTACCTTTCTTACTTTGTAATTTTCTTGTGGATCCTCTCAGGCCATCGATCTTAAATTCTTCATCAACAGTATTTTGGATGTCTTCCTTCCTCTCCATCTTTAGCTTCTCATAGACCTCAACAATCTGTTCCACTGCACGAACAAAGTCAGTTCCCTTTCCTTGATACTTCGACAACAGATGCTTTTTGGTCTCTTGTGTAAAAGCCTGGATTGTATCAGGACTGTAAAAACCACTCGCCTGCAATACCATATTGTGCGCACTCAATAGCAAGCCGAGTTGCTCTCCCAATACTATCCCTCATCTTTGACAATGTTTCGAGCATTCCTTTAAAAGAATCCCTCGACATAGCTACTTCTGCATCAGAATCAAGCACCCCTCTAACAGATTTTCTTCCTGAACTAGCTCTATCCTCATCACTCACATCGAGACCAGTTACTTGTGTTGGAGCACATTTTTGTGTGCTTGTTTCAGGGGTCCTAGATTCAGCATGGAGGATCATATCCCTTGTGTCATCATCTGTCAAATTTCTAGACAACAAAGGCTGAGAGGGTGAATTATGATGACAAGAACTTCTTCCTTGAGCTGGAGAAGGGCTTCGAACTAATGGGAGTGCGGGGGCAATTTTTTATTATTATAAATTATGTGGGCACAACAGGAGGATGTACCACAGTAGAACGTGCCTGATGCTTAGAGTGAGTGGCTGCAATTAGATACTTCAGAGATGTAGATGCTGCAGCTAGCCCAAAATTTTGTGACAATATTTTGAGCTTTACCTCTTTTGCAGCTTCATACGCTTCCCTAATATTGTTGCCTTCTTTTAAATGTAACTTTGAAGAACATGCACCACTCTCATCTGAGAGTGGTGCATTTGGAGGTCCAGGATCCACACAAAATGGTACCACTGAAGATGCCATTGATCATTTCCGCTCTAGGTGGTAAATGAGTAGAACTGAGGTTCTTTTTTGAATCTGCAGACATACCAGAATAACTGTAAGCATCATCCACACAGAGGACTTAAGTGGACAGGAGAGGAAAGAAAACATAGATGTTGAAGGTACATCCAATAAATGTGGTAAAAGCAGTGACAACATCCTTGACAAAAATTGTATTGATACTGTCGCAGCATTTCCCACAGGCAACCAAGTTTCTGACTGTCCCTTGGATAGATTTTCTCGAGTTCCAATTTTGAAAATAGATGATGAAGGAAGGATGGTCTGGAAGCAATCATTGCCTCCCTTTGAGCTCAGAAGACTAGAGAAGCTTCTCAAAAATAAAACCTCCAAAAATTCAGATACTATATCCTGTGAGAAAGCTTCAGCAACATCTTCTCAAGAAATTTCTAGTGGCCCTAAAAAAGAGTTTTCACAGGGTACAAGGTCTGAAATAATGATATCACCATGTATTGATGGTTCTCAAATAGAATCTGGTTCACCACATCCTGTGACAATTGTTTCGTTATGTATCAAGAATGTCAACTTGCTGTCATTTGTCAGAGAAAACACTGTTTCCATAACTTTGCTGTTTGGTTCCAAGCAATCGGATTGCTTATATATATAAATATATATAAAAAGAAAGAAAAAAGGAAAGTGCTGACATATATACAAATACTAACATACAAATATACACAGGGGCATTGTATCCTTTAAAATGGATCTCGATAATGTTTCAACATTCGGCCATTGACAGGGCCATCTTCCACTGCGCTGTCATCTGTAGATTTGAGAAAATACGTGTTATTTCCCTGCACAGCGCTAATAACAAATGGGCCTTTCCATAAAAAAATCGAACTTTGCATGCTTCCCCTTGTCTTCTCTTCGTGAGTCCCACCTCAAAACTTTGTTGCCAACACAGAAATCCTCAGCCTTAGTCCTCTTGTCAAATATTTTCTTTAGCTTATCTTGTAAGATCTGAGCTCTGTTGTAAACTTTCTCTCTAGTTTGCTGAAGATGAATGGTCTGATTAATTCTTCGTTGAATATCATTTGGTTCAACTTGAATTTCCTGTAGTAGCTTGATAACAGGAATGCCCGGAGAAGATGGAAATCTGGCCTCCATACCATATACTAGCTCATAAGGGCTCATCCCAATGGACCTCTTGGTTGACAGTCTATCTGCCCAAAGGGCATTGATAAGCTTTTTGTGCCAGTTCTTCTTGTTTTCTTCCAACATTTTCTTTATGATATTAATCAGGCTCTTGTTGGAAGATTCGGCCAAGCCATTGCCTTGAGGATAATAGGCTGTGGAGTGGCCTAGGGTGATGTGGAATTTATGGAAAAAATTAATCATTTTTTTGGATTTGAAGGCAGTGGCGTTATCTGTAATGATCTTCTCAGGGCAGCCAAATCTAGAGAGGATGTTGGTTTCAAGAAATTGGATAATGGTGGAGTCATTGGCTTGCCTGCATGGGATGGCTTCAATCCACTTGGTGAAATAGTCTGTGGCTGTAAGAACCCATTTGTGCTGGCCTGAGGAAGAGGGATGGATTTCTCCGATGAAGTCAAGACCCCATTATTGGAAAGGTTTTTCGGTTGAGATGGGTCTAAGGGGCAAGGGCAACAGTTTTCTTTTGCCTTCGAAGATCTGGCATTTGTGGCATGAGACAACAAACTTTTTTACATCTGTAAACAAAGAGGGCCAATAGAAACCCGCCCTTAAGATCTTGTCAGCAGTGGACTTCCAATATAAATGTCCTCCACAGTCCCCTGCATGGAACTCTTTCATAACATGGTCAGTTTCATTGATAGTTAAACAGTTCAACAATATTCCTTCATGGTTTTTCCAAAACAAAGCACTATCTATGACACAAAACTTTGACACCTTCATTTTTAAAAATCTCTTTTTGGTCCTGGACAATCTTGGAGGAGCACACATGTTTAACAATATATAACAAATATCAGCATACCATGGGGATTGCAGAAAGGTCTCACTGATCTGTGGAGTCGCCAGCTCCTGTTCATTGTCCAGCTGGTTAATGTCTAAGGCTTGAAAATTGGTTTCAGACAGCAGTTTGGATAAACCTTGTCCCTTTATGAGCTTGGTGGGTCTTATTTCAATGTCATATTCAAGGATGTTGGCAATCCACTTGCCTCTTTTGCCTTCTAATCCCTCTTGAGTTAATATGTCTTTTACAACAGAATTTGGGACAGGCGATCACATGTGAATATAAAATGTAAACTCGGAAATCTTTGATTGCCTTAAAAAGAGCATAGGCCTGCTTCTCCATGATTTGGTACTTCAAAGGAGCATCTCTAAGGGCTCTGCTAAAAAATGCAATTGGTTTCTCATTTCCTTGGTCGTCTTTTTGCAGAAGGACAACAGCTATCATGTGATCTGAAGCAAAAGAAAAGATGATAAAATCCTTATCAAACTGTGGGCTTGTGAGGACCGGAGTTTGGGTTAATGGAACTTTAATACTCTCAAATGCTTGCTTGGCCTCTAGTGTCCATTTTACCTTGGAATCTTTCTTTAACATGTTGCTTAACAGTCTTAACAACTCAGCCAATTTTGGGATGAATCTCCTTAGGAAATTGATTTTTCCAAGGAATGCTTGCAACTCTTTGATGTTTCTCGGATAAGGGATTTGTAGAATGGCTTGGATCCTTTCCAGATCAATTTTGATGCCATCTTTTGAAATAATATGGCCTAGCAGCTTGCCTTCCTCAAGGACGAAGAGGGACTTCTTGGGGTTTAAGGAAATGCCATATTTCCTACATGTCATGAATACTTGCCTAAGGTGCTTGAGGTGCTCTTGGTCAGATTTGGAGAAAGGGGTTAAGTCATCAAGATAGATAACTAAGAAATCATGGATTTCCCTGGCAAATGCAATGTCCATGGCCCTTTGAAAGGTAGCACCTGCATTCTTTAGTCCGAAAGGCATCTTCACATATTTAAATGTTCCCCACGATGTTGTAAAGGCTGTCTTGTCTTGGTCATCTGGGTGAACAAGTATTTGATTGAAACCTGAAAATCCATCTAGCAAAGAGATTTTGGATGACCCCACTACTCTTTGGATAATGTGGTCCATTTTGGGCAATGGGTAGTGGTCTTTAAGGGAGACTTGGTTCAGATTTCTTAAGTCTACACAAAGCCTAATCTCACCTTTCTTCTTTCTTGTGGGAACAAGATTGGATACCCATTCCGAAAATCTAAAGGGCGCTATAATGCCAGCCTCAAACATTCTTTTCACTTCCTTTTCGATCAAAGGGAGAAGGACTGTATTGATTATCCTTAGTTTTTTTTTGAATGGATTTTGATTTGGTTTTAAAGGGATGGTATGTTGAATAACCGAGGTGTCATAGGACTTCAAGTCCTCATAACTCCAAGTGAATACATCTTGGAACTCTTTGAACAGGTCAATATACTTTGGTTTTTGATCAGGTGGCAAATATTTGGACATTTTAATCATTTTGGGCTTCTCTGCTGTTCCAATATTATAGTCTTCAATTGCAGTGTTTTGAGGTTGCATTTTTGGTTTTTTGGGAACATCGTTTGCATCAAAGATGTCTTCTAATGGGGTGAGACCAGCCGGTAAAAAATTGTCTTTTAAATCAATGATTTCAGCCTCTGTTTCAGCTATTTCTCCTGAGTGTATCTGCCTGAGCTCTTGCATGTTTTTGCCATCAAAACTGGTTGGGCATAGCATTTTTCTAGCCGTTTCAGCTGTTAGGGTTTGCTGATTTTGGGTTGTTGTTTGTTGTTGGTCACCCATGGCATCTATGTCAATGTTTAATCTTGAAAACTCTTGCTGCATAGTCAAAATTTTTTTGATTTGTGCATCGTCCTCAAAAACTTACCGATCTTTAATATTGTTAGGGACAACAGGCCTATGCTTTACCTCAGCAATAAAGCGGTGATTGGGCTGAAAGGGAAGCTTGCAAGTGCTAGCAAAGGTGGCTAGACTGTGAGCATGGATGTTATGGCTTCTCGATATCTTGGCAAGCTTAGATTCAGTGAAGTAATTGAGTATTTCTGTGGCAGCAGTCCTATAAGCTCTCAGCTTGTTGTCATTCGTGATAAAGTTGCCTTTCATTTGTTGGATTATTAAGTCGGAGTCACCTAGAAAGGAAATTTTTACAGCCCCAAGAGCTTTGATGAGTTTAAGGCCTAAAAGGAGGGCCTCATACTCTGCCATGTTGTTGGTGCATTTGAAATTCAATCTATAGGCATGACCCTCTGCATGGTTGTTTTGGGCGTTATGGATCCATACTCCTGCCCCATAGGATTTCTTGGTCTTGGCTAGCATTGGGAGTTGAAATCATCATTGGAGCGGGCAGATTTGAATTTCCTGTTTCGGGAGGATCTCCTTGTGTGCTGGTTGCATTGTTTGCTTTGATAGTTTCTTGGGTATGGGTAACCGATTCCTCACTTATACCTGCTTCTTGTTCTAAATACAAAGGCTTATCATCAGTTGGGGGACCATCATCATCATTGAATAGAATAAAGGAATCCATATCAGAATGGATCGAGTAAATGGAAAAGTTTTGGGGATTTTCCTCACTACTCACCACATACTTCATCAGTGTTTCTCTATACAGTCTCTTTGGTTGCCCAAAGACTGAGATAGTGGCATAAGAGAGGTCTAATTGAAGGGATCCTTGGAGTTTTTCTCCCCAAGATCTTGACAAGAGCATCCCGTACTTTGGTGGAATGTCAGCAACCACCACGTCCATCAAAATTGTTTTGTTGGGATATTGGACTAAAGACACACATAGATCTTTGATTAAACCTAAACACTTGACCTGACTTGAGTCAAAGGAGAATAGGTCTTTGTATGGTCTTGTGACATCAAGGTTTAGCTTTTCCATTACAGCTTTGGGCATAAGATTGTGTGAGGCCCCTGAATCAAACATAGCATTGTGCAAAACTTTGTCATGTATATGTAGGCTTACATAAAAGGGCAGAACAGCTCCATATGCTGGTTTTCCATTAACCTCAGGACCGAATAAAAGCTCAGGAGTATCATCTAAAACATTGACATCATCCTTGGTCTCTGGCATTTGAAGTGTTTTTTGGATTTGTTGCCTATACACATCATGTTTGGCAAGCTCAGAGAGGGGGATGGAAATTTTAAGCTTGCTTATTTCTGCTTCTAAGTTAAATGGTTTCTCCAATGGAGTCTTTGTGTTGGTAGTGGTTGATTTTCCCCTTTCAAGTGTATTTTCTGTGATTTTCTCTTGATTATCAGCGTTATGGTGAGTGATACCTTGCGGTATCTCTGTTTTGGGAAGGTTTTGCGGAGTGCTATTCGAATATTCTTTTGCGGGAGAAGATAGCAAAGGCTGACCATTAGAGGGCTGCATGTCTGTTATGTCTTCCATAGTTACTTCCTGTAGGTTTGGGATAGTCTCATCAGCTGGTTCTGTAATAACAACCGTGCCTTTAATCTTCTTGGGCTGTTTTGTTTGCTTTTGTTTGACGGGCTCGGGCACATCAATTGTTCTCGTCCTTAGTTTGTATTGCTTGTGCACTTCATACATAGCAGAATAATAGCCTTGTTTGAAGTCAAAAGACTCTCCATTTTGAGTCTGAATTTTTCCAAAGTCATGATCATTTTGGTTTTGTTGGATATGATCGCAGTCTTCTTGTGTTAAGAAAACCTGTTGTTCACTCTTTGAACCCACCCAGTTTATATGAGTATCTTCTAATGGCTCACTAGACGTAGATGCCTCCGTGTAGTTCTCTTAGAACGGAGGTCTTATATCATGATCTGGGCTGGATCGTCCAGCGTTTGGGTTGTGAGTTTTCCTAAAATTTGGGTTCCTAACAGTGTTGGCTTGTGGCGCATCCCATGTAGACTTTCTCTCAACGGTTTCTATTCTATCTCCCAGCCTCTGCATGCCACTGAGAATAACATCGAGTTTTTGGTCTAAGGTTGAAGGTTCCTCTTTAAAGGTGGTTCTTCTCTCGGCTCTCGCTCTATTTCTCTTGGAAATTAAGTTTGCCTCTACGCTCACATCAACGTCTTGCATCTCTGCCAGGCTTTGAGGGGCTCTTTCCCTTAACTGATAAGCCATGTCAGTATCAAAGCCATCGGGGAATTTATATAAAGCAAGATCAGGTGGAGGCCTAAGGTTCTGTGGGATTGCATTGTAAACATTGTTAAACCCTGCGCAGTAGTCTAACACAGCCTCCTGAGGGCCTATTTTAATGGTGTCATATTCGGACAATATGTGCAATGGGTCTTTCTTCTTCTCCCATCTATTGATAAATGTGTGGTATAAGGCTTCTAGATTTTCTACGGAATTGGCTGGGAGTGCTCTAAACCAAGGCCTGACATCACCTGTCAAAATTTGGACAAAAATCCTCATTCTCACACTATCGTCGTCAATCTCATAGCTCTCAAAGTAATCCTGCATTTTCTTTGTATGCTGAAGGGCCGTGCAGGCACTTGTGCCATCAAAATAAGTTATTTTAGTTTGGTAGTCCTGAGGCATAGCCCCGGGGTTTGCAGGTAGCTGCAAAGGGGCATATCTATTAGCCATAGTTACAGGGACAAGTGGAACTGCAGGGATGAACGAAACTGTCGGAACAACTGGGATAATAGGAGTTGTAGTGGTAGTATATGCAGTGAATGGAGGTGTGGACGAGGTGGATGGAGAGGTGGATGATGAAGTAGGGGTAATGGGGGATGAATGAAATAGAACTTTGACAGGGGTAGGAACACTGCTTGGCTGAACTTTCTCAGGACTAGAATCAGCTAAATCCTCTCTTCGCTCTATCTTCCTGAGGTTTCTTGGGATTAAATTTGGATTTTCAAAAGTAGCTAGGGGCTTTGGGTCTGGATTTGACCTTGTATTACGTGAATGATTTTTGGGAGCCAGCTTCCAACTTGAGAGTTGAAGTTATTTCAAAAGCTCCCCAGTGGAGTCGCCATTATGTTAACGCCAGGTTGTCCCTTGGTTCCTTAAGGGATAGGGCTGAGGTAACACCAAACCAATCTTTGGACTGCGGGTCCTAGCCTACCTGCCATCAGAGAGGGCTCTCTCTTCGTAATTTAGCTTTGTTTGGGGTGATCTTAGGCTAGTTATTGAGTACAAGGGGTTTTGTTCGTGTTTTGGTGGGAAAGAGGATGGTTTAAGTAGAGAGGTAATGCATAGTGTGATAAGTTTCAAACCATTGGGCATGGAGTCAGGGGAGCAGGACTACTGGTGTGTTTTTCTTGGTAACGAGAGGGATATGGAGCAGATAGCTGCTCATGAAACAATTATTCAGGCTAAAAAGGATGAAGTGGAGGTCAGAGATGTAAGACAACTAAGATATCTCTCATCTGGCTGACAGAGGTAAGGTGAATGAATTCTATCTAGGAACAGTCAAGATTTCCTAAATAACAATCATACATGGATGATATAGAACAAATATGAGCCATGAGGTTTCATATTAATGCCTTAGTCAGAAGAAAACATATAGAACATTGCAAAAAAAAATGAGTATAAAGTGCTGTAAGGCAAATTGTAGACTAGTCTTTCTTTCTGCAATTGAGATAGTGACAATGATACCAACACATATAAACTAACATAACGAAGGCAAGAGACACTTATTGGTCCATATGATAGCATAAGAATTCCATGATCACCCTTCAGGCATTTAAAAAGAAGCATAATAGACAGTCCATTATCCAAGCTCTTGAGTAATCTCTGATTTTTCAACAAAAAACTCTCAATAATACAGCACAGGTAGCAAACCAACCTACCGGATTGAAAGTTTTAAGAAATGAGAGGCAAAAGAATCTCTCATTTAGCATAACAGAATGAAGATGAAGGAGCTTTGTCTAGGATTTGTCAAAAAATCATTAGATAATTGCCAAAACATGGGTGAATTCGAGGAGATATGAGCCAAAGGGAATTCATGTTCATTACTAGTTCAGATGAAAACATAAAGAAATAGCAGACCTTGAGCATAGAGTGCAGCTGAGAAGATTCTAAACTAATCTTTCTATCTGCTATTTAGATGGTGATACATGTATATTATGAGCATAAAACATTAAAAAAACAGAGATGAGAGGCACTTATTGAGTCATGTTGCAGCACTAGAATTCCGTAATGCCCCCTTCAAACATTAAAGCACAACACACAGTCCATTTTCCAAACTTCAACAGTATTTTATTAAGGAAAACATATCAGATGTACATAACTAGTCTCTCTTGGAGTCTACCAACAGATTCTTTCTTTTTTCCCGCTCTCTAAGACTGTCTATAGGGTGGTTTATATAGGGAAATATTTACAGACTTCCCTTGAACAGGTGTCATAGGGGAAAATATAAAAAAAGATCTCTAAATCATATCTAAAAAAAAATATCTGTGTAGTAACTGTCTTTGATTCATCGTTGTGCTGGAAATCAATGCAGAAATATCTAAAAAAGAGCTGCGCTGGGGCAGCTGGCAACTCAAGTTATGCAATTGAGGGCTGCGCATGAGAGAGCAGCCTCAAAATGGTCGAACAGTGGTCCTGGAGCTATGCGCTGGCCTCATGGCAATAACTCAGTAATAACTGCGCATTGAATCCTTTTGTTTGCATCGTTCAGGCGGTTCCGCTGCCCTTAAGTGGCTTTAAGACATTTAATAATGAGCTGGTGAGCTTTGATGGCTCTGAGCTGCTTCATTGACATTGGGCAATCCCTTTGTTGCCATTTGCTTTGTGTTTAAAGTCCCTTGCTGATATTCATAACTGATACACTTTGTCGGTTCGCTGATGCTCTTTCGCTGTCGAATCGGGCTTTCCTTCCCTCTGAAGCACTTCAAACTGTCAAATCACCCCTGCTTTATCTCCTATGAAAGAATTAATATAACCTTCAGGTGTATGATATTTCTTATCTAGCTGTAACACAGAAAGAACCTCCACATATTTAAAAATACCAGAAGTGGTGTTGTCAGCCGGAGATCCCATAGAAATTATGTTTTCGGGAATGTCATATCCAAATCATAATCGTCTTCTTGATTTTTCTCAGATAACAAGACAAATGGATTGCTGTATTCTATGGTCTTTGATTTCTCTTGATTGATTTTGTCAGATCGCTCTCTCATTTGCATAGACTTCTTGATGTTCCAGCGATGAAGGGACTTGTCGAAATTCATCAAACGCTTTCATTTTATTGGATCCAATCATCCTTTGGTAATGGAAAAATTATCGCCATTGACAGTAGCAATTCTGGACTAAGGAAATCAAGATTTCTATCAACTGCCTGAGAGAATCCTTCTGGTAATGGCGATGAGAGGCATTTCATATCAGCATCATTCACTCGAGCATGATGGAAAACCACATTTCCTTCTTTCAATCAGAGTAATCGCAACATCCCTTACATTATTCTTAGTTTCTTGGTAAACCAGATCACGGAAGCACATGAGGCCAACTTGATTTAGCGCAGGAAGAGAACGCCTTGCATGAAGTAACGATCCAATTACCTAAAAAAACATGAAAGCCATCGAACCATTATTTTGTGCATCTATACCTTTTTGTTTAAATTCCCATCCCGACTCCAGCTCTTCTCAGGATGATGAGATGCACGAATAGCGTGTTTGGACACCAACAAGAAGCTCTGCTGCTTTTGCTATTAGAGTTCCTACGACAGGAACAGGCTTTATGATCAGTGGCTTCAAGAGTCCACCTTTTAGGCGCGCGTGGCAGAGCAACATCACATGCATAATTAGTGTTTAACAATTCATCAATAAACTCATCCACATGACTCAAGGCAAAACTTCTATCTGATTGATGTACATGTTCCTCAGACTTGTTCAAATCAATTTGCGCTCCTACATGTGCTAATGGCTGCAGCTGTTTGGCGTGAAGCCTCAATTTTTATCTCGTATAGCTTTTTCACGGTCTTCATAATACTCAAAATCATCAAGTATTGATGTTTTTGTTACAGGCTTATTCTCATTGTTTTCCAGAATGATGTGACGGAGATTAGAATTTGACACATCCTTTATGATATGCTATTTCACTGGGAAGCAACCACTCCATTTGTCCAGTTGCCAGAAATCCATGGTACTTTTGAAATCCACAGGACCAATCATCTCAGCTACACCACAAAACTGGCTGCTTGTATTAACAGAGAAAAAGAAGAATACTGGACAACTTCCTGTATTTCCTACTGCTCTATGCTGTGCATCATGATATGCCCCATCTAATCTCTTCCATTTGATCATTAATATGTGTCACTACTTCCTGTATAACTCTGATTGCTTCATTTAATGCAACATAATACTCAGCATCCGTCTCTGCATCCTCAAGCCCAGTGACTTCTGTTATCTCAGTAACATGAACACATCGATGCTCAGCGAGCTTTTTCTTTAGCTTAACATGGCGCTTTGATGGACGGCTAGCCTTCTTCAAAACTTGGATAGTAGCAACCATATGTAGCTTCTGCTTCTCATGGGCCTGAACTATCTTCAACACATGAACAAGGTCTTCTCGGTGATAATCTGAGCCCCCGAGTATTGATTCCATTTCAATTACTTGTTTCGAACAATCATTGAATTCAGTGGTGATTTGACTGCAAATTTTGTGAACTTTAGAACCAATTTCACCCCAGATCATATTTACTTGACCCTGGTGTCTTGAAGAAGAAACCAATGGTTGGACAACAAAGTTGCCAGATTCATTAGTTGCAATTTCAAGCAAGGAATGCCGAAAATAGCGATTCAAGATTTCCACGTAACGCAAATCTGGTGCTACCTCCAGAATAACCTCCATTAAATGGTTGCCAATTGGATCCATCATAAGGTCTAAGACATTCTGTACTGTAGCATCCTCTAACACCTTGCCTTCTTTCATAACATTGTTTTCGAAACAACCCAAAAGGACAGTTATCACCCTTACCACAACTTCTTCGTTTCCCACTAGTAATTTCAAAATGGTCTGTAAGACAAGACTGTCAAAGGTGCCTACTCATAGAACTGCAACACAATCTTTGGAATATTATAAGATCTTGCTTGCAACAAACTTCAACAGATCTGGAAAAGCCCGCAATGATGTCTTGTCCAGTTTCTTTTTAGGCAACTGTGATGACAAACCACTCAACCTGTCTGCTAGAGTAGAGTTAATGTTGCCCGAATGAAATTTATCCTGAGGCTTAAGCAATGTTCCATGACAGAGACATAGAAGGCTGTGCAAGATATGTGATCCATATTGGTTGCACATAACATCTACGGGATTTTCAGCAACTTTCTCACATATCTTAGTCAAAACCTGTTCAATAATGATATGACTTTCTCCTTTTGCATCACAATCTTGAAGAGCTAAAGCTAGAGACTTCAGCATTGCTTCTGCAACATGTGATCCTGACTGATCAATTGCCATAGAAGGGAGAATGTTGATATATCTGAACTGCTATTACCATTAATTGGGGACCTGCTGACTTGCATACTTTGCTTCAGTTTCTCAATGCCTATGTATCCAAGCCCAGTGAAGTTGAAATCTGTAGAATTGGTAACTAGTGGTACAGGCAGCTTCATTTGATTTATAAGATGAAGACACCTTTCCAGGTGTAATGTGAACTTTCATTTGAAGTGGACTTTGAGCACTAGCATCTTGTTGCTGGTTCAAAAGGGTTTATGATTTACAATGTGGCGATTTAAAATAAGCATCATTTTGAGATAGCATTGTTCTCAAAAATTGAACAGCAGCAGCAACAAGATGTTTTTCTTTTTTCCGAGTTAATTGGAAGGTGGTTTTAAATGAGCAAGATGAGGGTTCTTACTAAGTTTCAAGTAAACTTAGTAATTCCCAAGCCTAGTTATGGTTATATTTCAACCAATGGAGGGGATATGTATTTAGGGGGATCTTGTATATGTTTTTAGTATGGGGAGGGAAGAATAACTGGGATTTATATAATAAGTTAGAAGTTAATATGCAATTTGATCAGAAAGCGCTAAGGATGGAAATCTTAGGCTTTAAAGAGGAAATAGGACTTTTAGCGGAAGTGTGAACATTCCTTGGGTAAAGCAGATCTTTACCAAGGCAATTGATATGAAAATGGTAAGACTAAGAGATATCAAGCAGATCTTGACCTCTTTTAGGGGAAGTTAGCGAGTGTTTGAGGAAAGAAGGGGAATTTAGACATGCCTCGCTTGAGCTCCTCCAAATGGAAATTGCCTTATGCTTGAGATGCGAATGGATATGACACTTGAAAACATGAAATGAAACGGATCACAAGCCATGATTCTGCCACCACAACGCTACCTACCCGGCCTACTCACCTAGCATTTTTTCTTCTGTTGGTTTGGGTGCACTTGAACTAGCATACCTAGCCTTTCAACCTTTCTTTCAGCTATCCTCCTATCTAAATTGATCCTTGTCTCTTCCGGGGCTCAGATTAAGCTGAGGAGCGCCCTTGTTTCTCTACCTATTTACCAATCCGCCAAGATTTAAGCTTGTTTGGATAGATATTCATCTCTATATTCTAAAACAAGCAATTGAAACCTAGGGAAGCCAAGTTTAAACTGTTTGGCCTTCCCTTGACTGAACAACTCTTCAAAATTGGAATAACTTATCAAAATGAAACTCTGTGGAAATATGGAACCTTTGCAGTAAAAAAGATGACATATTTGGCATGCAAACAGTCAATCATGAAATATGAACACCTATTGCAATAGGAGGCTAACAGGACCGAAGCTTACAAGATTCTTACAAACAGCTCAAAGTGATTCTTACTGCAACACTTCCACAATACCAGATACTAGCCATGTCCCACGCGATGTGCCACATAAGGTTTTGGGGTTTTGTGTCCATGGTTTTGTGGAAAGTCCGGGGCCCATACAAGGACCCAGAGTGGACCCCACTGCCCCTCGCAAATGGACCCAACCGCAACTTTAAACTGGGTCCAATAAATAGAAACAATTCCGAAACCCTAAGGCAACAAGCACGACCCATCTCAGCCGTCGAATACATAATCCCGATCCAATGGTCATCGGGGATATTGCACGGACGAGAAGTGTGGAGGTTAACCGCGTGATGAGAGTGGTTTTCTCTCACCTCTCAATGCCACGTGTTACCTGCTGAGTGGAATCGCATGCGCCTGCAAAAATACCAAAAGCCATCTAAGTCCGGCGCAAAATACCACTTATGGTATTGAGTTCGAGGTTTCGCGAAAAAGCCAGAACATTCTCGTAGACCTTGCTGAGCCTTCCACCTAGAGTCGCCAACAGAAATCCGCTGAGCCAAATATCCCCAGGCAGTCTGTTTTGTGTCATTTCCAAACTTGAAACCTTCCTCATTCATCCAAAAGTTAACAAAGTTGTGGAGAGCAACCATATCCCAAGATCATAGGATAGATAGGTGATATCATCCTCACTTCTGTCTCCCGAATCCCTTCGATCAACACTGTTCCTCCATAAATCCCAATCTTTGGTTCTCAGGATGAAACAATCCTCTCGTAGTTTCCCTTTAGGTAACAACTCACATGCATATTGAGAATCCCTATCCTTATTGGCCACACCTTCGTTGGCCAACCGATCTGCAAGCATATTTGCCTTATTTCTAACACAAACAAATCTAATTGTTTTAAGGGTCTGCAAGTGAGAGTGGATACGGTGAAAAACCTGTAGCAGCTTCCAGTGCTTCGACACTTTATCTAACGAAGTTTCATTGTGAATATTCTTGGCTGCTTTGATGATCAAATCTGATTCTACTTCAATGATAACATTCTGTAAATTTGCCTCCACCAAGATTTCTAAGCAATGATTTAAATCCAGAAGTTTAGCCATGTTATTGGTACCCTTTTCCAAGTGGCCATGGAAGATGTATTTTGTGTGCCCCTGAGGATCTCTTATAGCACCCCAAAGCGTGCTTCCCCCAGATTGCCCTTAAAAGCTCCATCAATGTTTACTTTGAAGAAGTCTTGAGGAGGGGGCTGCCATCTACTAGCGCTTGTGTTAATTGTTCTCACTTCCTTCCTTATTCCTTGAGGATTGATGGATTGAAGACCCAAATTAAGAATAATAATCTCCTCGTGAGGCAGAGGAGGATTCACGAGAATTGACGTCAAAAGGCTCTTAACTATTTCTTTAACCTATTTTAGAATTTGATTGATTATATGCTATGGTTTGCTAGCTTTATTTAAGAAGATCCACCTATTGCGTTCTTTCCAAACATTCCAAATGAAAAAGCTTGGTACTAGCATCCAAGCTTTGTTGATGATCTCATTCTCTAAGAAGTTCTTCCTCCAATTTTTTAGAGTGTTGGATATGCTGAGACTGTCTCTGTCGGTATGTCGGAAACTTGAGGCCACCTAGTCCCACACCTTAGCAGAAAAAGAGCAGAGGTTGAGTAGGTGTTCAATCGCTTCCTCATGTGAGCCGCATAGGTGACATTTGGAAGGGCCAATGAAGCCTTTCTTGAGGAGGTTTTCCCAATTTAGGATCTTTCTTTGATGCACAATCCAGATAAATAACTTTATTTTCATCTTGTGAGGAGTTTGCCAAAGTTCCTTCCAGACTTTATCAACATTTACAAAGTTGAATCCAGTGATTTCTTGTTTTGCCTCTTTGAGGTTAAATTACCTTCATTATTCTTCCCCCATCTTAATTGTTCATGTGAGGAGGAAACTAGAATATATCTGTGCTTTAAGTCCATGGTGAGAGTCTCTGCCATGGTCTTCAAAGGACTCTCATCACTGTAACTTAGTTCCTTCCACTTCCTCCATTTTTCATTGTTCCTTCCCTGGTCCCAGAAATATTTTACCAATAATAGGCCTTTTCTGTCTGTGTTTCTCTTGAGGGCTCCTGGGTCAATCTTGTTGAGTATGGGTTCCTGTTGCTAGCTGTCCTCCCATAATCGAGCTTGGTCCCCTGCTCGGATTTCCCAAAAATACTGCTACTGAACAATGCATTTGTTCTCCCAAGCAAGGTTCCATATGTGTGAGCCTCTGATTTGTCTTTCCATTCTAATAAAATCCTTTTCTTGCTAGTGCTTGGCATACTTTTGTTTCCAAAACTTGGCCCAGGGGGCATTCGGCTCCTTGATCCATTGCCACCAAAGCTTAGATCCCGAAACATTACTAAGAGTTTTCGGATCATGCAGCCCCAAGCCACCATGGCTTTTGGGCTTGCAGATCTTGTCCCATGCAACTAAAGCCCATTTTTTTCTCTTCCCCTCTACCCCACATAAAGTTCCTTTGAATTTTCCTTATATGCTGCTTAATATCTTGAGGAGCTGGGATGGCTGCAAACATGAAAATGGGAATGGCTTGCAAGACCACCAGTGTGAGCACAAGTCGTCCTGCTAAGTTTAAAGATCTGCATGTCCATTTTCTGATTTTGTCCTGAAGTTTATTTAAAATTGGTTCCCATATATTCTTGCTGAGAGGTTTATCAGTAAGAGGAATGCTAAGATATTTGGAAGGAAGCTGTTCTCTTTGAAAACCAAAAATCCTAGTAATGTTTCTCTGTATAGAAATATTAGAGTTAAAGAAAATACTTTGGACTTGTTTTGGCTTAACTCTGTACCTACTGCCATAGCAAATTAATTTAAGATATATTTGATTGCCCTTGCTTCCCTGACTGTGGGTATGCCCTGTAGCATAGTATCATCCACAAGTTGTTGATGAATGTTAGCCTCTCCATCTGGGGTTAGCTTGATCCCCTGAATTCGACCTTCAACATTTTCCATTTTGATTGCCTTGCCTAGCCCTTCCATCATTAGGACAAAGAGGAAAGGAGAGAGTGGATCGCCTTGTATGATCCCTATGGAAGGTGTGAATGTATTTGGAAGAGCTCCATTAAGCAGAATGTAAAAATTGGTCGTGGTGACTAGTGCCATAACCCATCTTATCCAATTTTGGTCAAAGCCATATGCTTTCAGAGTAGCTCTGATATAGGACCAGCTGAGTTTTTCATAGGCTTTCGCAATGTCTAATTGAATAATCATGCCTGCTTGCTTGTTGCTTTTTCGAGAGTGTACCACCTCATGTTCTTGGATGATGTTGTTGAGAATTTGTCATCCTTCCACATAACCTGTTTGCTCTTCCGAGATGAGGGAAGGTAGTAGTGGCTTGAGACTATTGGCTACCACTTTGGAGATGATTTTATACACCATATTACATAAGGCTATGGGTCTAAATCCATCCGGAGTCATAGAGTTTTCATTTTTGGGGATTAAAGCTATGAAGGAAGCATTCAATGCTTTCAGAACCTTTTTGTGTTTTCTTGAGTCTTCCACAACCTCGAGAATGTCCTGTTTGAATATATCCCAATAGGATTTGAAGAAATCAACATTGAATCCATCCGGGCCTGGTGATTTTCCACTTTGGATTTCCTTGATCACCTCACTGACCTCCTCTTCCGAGTCTGGCCTGTTGAGATTGTGGTTGTCCTCTCTAGTGACCAACTTGGGGATATACTGGGTGAATTGATTAATGAACCTTGATCTATCCTCCATTGGATCCTTAGCAATATTAGAGAAGTGTTGTACTAGATTTGATTCCATGTCCTTGTGGGAGGCAAGCTCAACACCTTGAGAATCCTTAATCTTTGTGATTCTATTATGTGCCCTGTGGGCCATAGTGGATTTGTGGAAGAACTTAGTGTTTCTTTCTCCCTCTTTGATCCATTGAATCCTGGATTTCTGTCTCCAGAAGGTTTCCTCTTGCAGGCATCGATCATCCCATTCTTCCTACAAAGAATTAGTTAGCTTTTGCCTCTCTTCATTGAAGCCCTCTATGATATTGATCTGATTGATTTCCTGGAGTTTTTGTTCAGTCTCAATTCTAGCCTTGAGGATATCGCCAAATTCCTTTTTGTTCCAAGCTTTAAGTTTGGATTTAATATATTTCAGTCTCTGCTGGAGTATGTACATTTTAGTACCCTGAATATTCAGATCCTCTTTCCAGCATTTGTTAATGTTATTGGTGAATTTGGGGTGGGAGAGCTAGGCATTCTCAAATCTGAAGGGCCTATTTCTCGGAGTGCCCATAAAGGTAGCTTCTAGCTGAACTAGCCAATGACCCAAACCCCAAAAGGGTAGAATGGACAATGTGATGTCTACTCATGTGAGGAAGACATCCTCAGAGACAATAAATCTATCAAGTTTTGAAGCCACTTAAGAAGCCCCTCCCCTTTTGTTGTTCCACATGAAGGTTCCATTTATTGTCTTGGTGTCCACTAGTCCCATGTTCATGATGAAATCTTGGAAGGCTTTAGAATATCTGCCTAGCTGTCTAGTGCCTCCTTTTTTTTTTTTTTGAAAGAGATCTTATCATATTGAAATCACCTACAACTATCCAGGCATATTGGGATATCGTGCTCTTAGATTTTCCAGGGAGGTAAGAAGCTTGAGTTTATCTACTTGCTTCTGAGGTCCACAAACATTTGTTTTCATGTATGTCTCCTTATCACCTACAGGACTGTAGACCAAAGATAGATAGTTTATGTATGCTTCAGCATCCAGGATTCCAAATATATGTGGATCCCATAGTGTGAGAATCCCACCTATCGAGTTATTTGCCTTGACCTCTAAATACTCATACTTGATTAACCATTTATTATGAATTTCTCTTATTTTCTCCATTGAACATTTGGTCTTTTTAATAAAGACCATGTTTGGGTTTTCTTCTTTTATTCTGTTACTTAGATGCCTTTGTTTCCTTCTACTACCTATACCTCTAATATTCTAGGTTGTGAGCTTCATTAAGAAAGGTTAGTAAAGGAATAGTTGGTAAGATCTTTCATCTTACCTGAGTTAATCAATAGTTTTCCACATTCATTTAGCAATTCATTCTATCTTTTCCTTCCTCTTTTCCTTCCTGAGTTCTTTGGAAATTGGGCTTGAGAGTTATCCATCATTTTGACCCCACTTTGCTCCTGGATTTCGTGGTTTCTTTTGACACCAGTTCCTTTAGACTATGCCCTCCATAGAAAGAGTTGTTGAACTCAATCATAATCTTCTTTTGGTAAGGAGTCCACTCCTTTGTTCTTTCCTTGTTCTAGATCTAGCTTTTCCTTGTCTAGAATCTCCTATAGTTCTTGGTCCTCCGTTCCTGCCTCACTTGGAGTCATCTCATGGTCCTTGCTGATCTCCATGCATATTTGTAAATCCTCCTTCTACCGGTTGTTTGCTAGGATATCCTCCATTTCAGCTTCCACATCCTACTCCTTAACTGTGTTTTCCTTGTCTTGGACCGTTTCTACGGTCTCCTCTACTTCCTCTAGGATTTTGAAACTATTGTGTTTGGTTTGTCTGTCTTCACTATTCTTCTTGTGTGACCATTTGCCCCCTTTCCCTTTGCCTCCAACCTTGGTGAAACCCTCATGATCTCTGTCCAAAGAGGTTTTCCCATTACCTTCCATATTGTTTGTTGGGCAGTCTCTGAATAGATGGTCGTGTTCATGACATTTGCAGAATATGAATGGTATGTGCTCATAGTCCACCGTTTGCACCCATCCTTCATCATATACCTCTAAAATTATTGCTTCCGAAAGGGCTCCGGATAGATCCATTTCCACACATATTCGAACGAAGGAGGTATATTTACCTTTTAGCGTTGCCTCTGATATCTTCAGAAAATGCCCCAACTTGTTGCCTATGGTTTTCAAAGATTTTGGTTGCCAATAATCCAGAGGTAAAGAGTATAGTCTGATCTAGCCGGTACGAATGTAAATGTTTCACATTCCAGAACAAAATTCATCATCCATGGTTGCATGTAGAGTCCTGCCACAACATAGAAGTAAGGCCCCCCTTCAAACACTTTCTCTTTGTCCTCTAGGCTCGCGAACACCACTATGAAGAAGCTCTTATAACCCAGATGTAAATGTATTTCTCCCTTTGGCTTCCAATGCCTCCTAATCCAGATATGTAATGCCCTCTCCATTGGCCATAACCCCATGAACTTGCAAATGATTGCATGTTCTTTCATATGGTCCTTGGGCGCTTGAATCCCTGGATCACTCAGTATGATCCGGGGAATGATACTCGATTTGGGTTTGCAGGCTCCCGTGGTTTACGTAGGAGTCATTTTTCTACTGCCGCTTCCCTTCTCCCTTTCTTTACTTGTTTCCTATTGATTTCCTTCCTGATCTTGGAAATCATTTCTTCCAACTGTCTCCTTGCCTCTTGCTTCTGAAATCTTTTCCAATGGTTTTTTAAAATGCTTTCCTCTTGCTTCCTTGCCTCCCTCTATGACTGCTTGACTGTAGGAGGGAGCGGCGCTCCCCCCTACACATCCTACCATGGAACCCTAATGTAGAACCTTAGCGCCAACTACAAACCTTTCTCAAGTTGCAGACCTCTCGCATCCTTCCACCCGCTCCAAATCCACATACTGATAAGAAATCATTAACATCCAAAAACCTAAAAATCTAGAAGAATTCAGCACAAGTTTATGTCTCATTAAATACTTTAATTAGAAGCCCACTATTCTTATTATTGTGGCCTTTAATTATTATTGTTATGGCGTCTCTGATTATATTGTGACCCCTTAGACTCCTATATATAGAAAGGAGGTTTTGCAATTTGAATCATCCAAGAATTGTTCATTTGTGTAATGTAAAGTAGGTTTTCCCCTTGAAGAGGCTAATTTTGAAGTCGTCGATCTATCTCTTCTTCTACTTTTTGACTTGGTTGCATAACATAAGAAGAATTTTGAAACAATTTTGCATGAAGAATTCATAAATACAAATGAAGATGGTAAAATGAAGAAAGGTGACGAGGCGTAGGCTTGGTTGTTGGGACTAAAGAAGTGCATGCATTTGTAGAACTATTAAAGGAACGTGAAATCTTGAGTCTCTATATTCAACGAACTTCCATATGGTGGGAAGACCTAAAAAACATAAAATAATTGAACGAAAGGAATATCACTTGGAAACAATTCAAGAAATACTTCAAAGTACCTATCAGAAAGATATTATGTAGGGTTTATTAGGGAGTACGACAACTTGAAGTTAGGAAAGTGAAATATGGATGATTATGTCAATAGATTTATGAGATTATTATGCTACGTTCCATAGCTTAAGGTTGAGAAAGTGAAAATTCAATGTTATCTCAGTGGACTCGCTCAATCCTATTGGAAAATCAGGAGGCTCAATCTTCCTCTTTCCCTTGTCCTTCACTGGATTGTTCCCTATTGTTGTTGTTGTAGTTGGTTCCAGAGCTACTATTGTCTGCATATCATCCTTCCAAGTTGTTGCTATACTAACTAGATCATGGAGTTTGGAGGCATTGTAACAGTACCTCCAATCTAGCCAATGACATGCCCTAGGGATCCATGGAAAATACACCCTCAAAAAATGGTCCTTGCAAATACCGTGGGGATCATACAGATTAAAGTCCTTGGTTCCAAACTCAAATTTGACTATCTCCATATACTCGGCATCTGCATCCTTCAAGCTCTTAATCTCGTATAATCTGATCTGCAAAGGAAGAGAATGTCATTGCGCTTTCTTCTTCCTATGTAGTCCTATAGACAACCCTATGGAGAGGTGATATGATACCTCTTGCATGATCAGCTTGTCAATGGCATACCTTGGTAGAACATGCATGTGATTTTCTCTGCCAAACAAACTGATGAAGGTACCATCTCAATATGCAGTTTTTACTATTGCCTCCATTGCTTCTACGGACATGCAAGGTTGATCCTGCTCAAAGATAAGCTTGTACAACATGATGATAAAATGGTCAGTTAGCCTTGCCATCACTTCTCGATAGCTTTAGTCGGAAAGCAAATTATAATATATGTTGATGGTAGACTCTTTTGGCATCCATGTCTAGTTCATGCTAAGGAACTGCTGCTAGGAACATATTACATCAAGTAAGTATGCAGACATGTAAAACCTTGCTTTCTCATTCTTGGTTGGAATCCAAGCATTCGTTACTGGATCTTCAATTGATAAGCCAACAAATATGACCAATTGAATGACTTCCCATAACTCACCAACTGGTCCAGTATGACTATCCAACCTTCAGGAAAGGTTTATGTGTTCTCTTAACCATATATTTGGTAGGAAAAAATGATCAAGAATTGATAAGCCTTCCTCAGGGACTTTGTCTTGTAAACATGATTAGGTGTTTGTTTAAACTTCAAAGGATATTTCACCCAACACTTGACGATATCTCTATTATTCACAAATATAGGGGTGGCATAGAAAAATGAGTCCATGTGCTTCACCGGCTAGGGTAAATGTTATATCTACTGAAAGTTCTATGCCCTGAAGGTGGCAAGATCTATCCCACTAACACTGCTCAGTGTCATTATTAGTTCATCTATATGTGAGACAATCCAATGGATAATGTCTGAAATGGGAAGGTGGGGTACCTTCATGCAACCTTCCATAATCTTAACCACTAGATGTTAAGATAAACTTGTTGGTCCTCTAAGGCTTCCTTGAATTTCTCCACAAAAGTATCTTTGATTTAATTCCATGTCAGTGTTCAACCCTTCTCAATGAATAATTGTGTATCTACATAAACTGGTAGATCAATTGATATCTAATCAACTGCTTCCCAAGTACCTCTCTCAACGGTTTCCTTTGAAACATCTCCCTTGGATGTCATACTAACTATAATTTCTAGAGAGATGCTCAACAACTATTGTACCTGTGGGATAGAGAGGACAATCATCGCAAGCAAATGTCAACTCAAAAACCAAAGAAAATTCAAGAAGAGACCAAGCTACAAATCAGGGTCATGATGGGAGAGACTACATAATTCTAGCTGACAGAGGCCACTGGCTGATTGTGGAAACTGCACATTGCGCAGTCCCAATAGTCAGTCAGGAAGCTTGGTGATTGGAACTCCGCAGTTTAGTCTTGGGCCAAGGTTGGGAGAGACTGTGCATTACACAGTCTCAGTGTCCAAGCTGGGAGGCTGGCTCCTGGAACTACACATTGTGTAGTTGGAGCTAGGCCAGGACAATCTCCGTGCAATTACAAAATCCAAGCCAGAGGCCTTTCTCTCACGGATTGTGCAGTGCATTCAATGAAGTGTGAGATTCTGGCAAGGGGAGCTTGGATTTGCCCAAGGGGAGTGTGAAATGAAGTAGATATGAAGGATGGTGTGATGTTGAGTACAAATATGACTAAGTGTTCATACATGCATATGAAACAAGTGCAGGAATCAATTAAATTAGAGGAAAACAAAGCATGTGAAGAGAATCGTTGCAATGGCGACTGTTGGTGCAAAAACAAGAAAACACATATGAAAATTGGGAAATGCAATCTAAAACTTGAAAAAACACTTATACAAGCTAGAAAAAGTTAAACACTACCAGTTGTTCAAATAAATAAGTGAAACAACACTCTCACAAGCTAAACAACAAAAAGCGACACAAAAAACGACAAAAGACTATAAAAGCAAAACTCACTCGGAAACGTGACGATGATCGCACCGAAGATTCCTTGATCTCATTGGGAATGCCAGAGCTCCAAGATCGAATGTGAAAATGGGATCAAACTGTGTCTATTAAATAAATTTGGTTAAGTTAGGATTTATGACGCGCATGCCAAAAATCAAGGAAAAAAACAACACTTTGCGATAGTTTCCAAAATAACTCAAGTGCCTCCTTCAGGTTGCTAAAAATAGATCCCTATTAGGTATGCATTTTTCTTTTTTCTTTTTTCCTTTTTATTTTTTGGGAAAAGCTTCCATGCATTTCACGGAAATATTACAGAGTTCTAGGAAGGACTAGGCAACTCTTCGGCTCATTCATTGTGTAGTTTTTTAGCACAGTGGGTTCTGTGCAAATTGTGGGATGATTGGCTTTGGGTTGCCTCTCATTTCTGTGCAATTTTTCAGATCAAGGTTGGTTTCCATCTAGTACTGCGTATTTCCTGAGCTTAGGGCTCACTGGCAATTAAGACTATGCAATTCCCAAGAGAAAGGGTTTTTTCCTCGACAATTGCACAGTTCTCTAAGGAAAGCCCAGAACTATCGAAAGACCAAGTCAAGAGATCAACTTGCGGATTAGAAAACGAGCTAAGTGAGTAAACACAAGCCAAGATGAAAATAATAAGGCTCAATTGAGGCATAAGTACATGGATCAGTGCAAGGTGAGTTGTTGTTATTTAGAAGGGAGGCTCCAAAAATGAAGCATAGGAAAAAATTTGGAGGGTGGTTGTAACAGTTCAACATTTGCGACACATTGGTAGAAGTCTAGCTCTCTATATCGACCTTGTCTCGTGCAAAGCGAGTCTAACTCTTCCATAATTATTGTTCAATTGTTCAATTATCATAACTTCTTCACTTAACTTGAGTAAAATATGTAGCCCCTACCATTCTCTTTATCGGCAGCACACATACCAAGCCAATTCAAATTGAGTTGTTTCGATTGGGGATATGGGGTATATATATGCACAAGTAAAATAGGTTGTCATATTTTTAGTTTCATCTCTGGTGTTGCTCCACTTCCAGTAGGCCTGGAAAATACCCCAACGGAGTCACTTAAGGAGAACAAGCATCGCTCCATTGCTAGCGAGCCTAAACAATACCCTGATGAAGTTGTTTCACCTCTCTCTGCAGGAAGCCTTTCTCTCCTTTCGCCCTTTATTCCATTTTTTTTTTCATTTTCAAAGAACTTTGCATAGGAACTTATTTATTTCACGAGGGAGAAGAGGGATCATGACTTATTGGGAGCAGAAGAGGTTGTCCCTTCAGAGAAGGATATTTATATATATCTATGACATACTTGTTAAGGTTCCCCCTCTCCTTACTCTACTTGACTTATTTGGCAAGGGTTAATGATACAGGATGTTTTCACTTATAGATGTATAGAAAAGAATCACATGTAAAATTGCAACTTAACACAAAAATGTGCACATAAGAAAAGAAGAAGTAAACACATAAAAGGCACAAAAGAAAACACCAAGGCTTGATAAGGTAGTTCATCCAATTCAGACTACGTCTTCGGGCCTAGCTCAACAATGGGGAGGCCTTATTAAATTGCATGAAAGTAAAGAGAATTACAATCATCAACTGTCCACAAGAGGCTTATACCTCCAATATACAAGATGGCTGTGAAATGGATGCCTGACATGAAGTGGTAAGCAACACCAATGTGTCCGTAGCAACGAAAGGGGCTGGAGTCATGTAAAACTGTCTAAACACAGACAAAGATGCACTCTCGGCCTCCTATCAACAAAACAACGTGCTGCGAAAATTCCTCCTCCCCTTTCTTTCCATCGATCGGGTTTTATAATGTGTTTTCAGACAGAATCCCCTTTAAATTGAGGTTGTCTCATTTACAATGGAGGACGGTGTCGTGAAAGGATCAGCGGACATCACTGCCTCTTAAAATCACCTTTTTATCATTGAGGCAATAAGGCCTTAAAATCCCGAAAACACAAAAAATCCGCCCCAAAACCATTTACCCGGACTTCAAAACTGGTGAAATCGGGCATATTTTCCATATCGGGTCTGACCTGATGTCACAAATTGGCATATCATTGTCCCTAAGGTCCTATAACCGGGGAACTGCTGACTGCGGATCATCAATCGCAGATATCAGCATCAGTCAATCGCGTCGGTGTCTCTCTCATGATCCCTCCGATTGTTTGATCACCGATCACACCCTGCCAATGGCGATATATATATAAATATATAATATAAATATAATATATATATATATATAATATATATATATATGATATATATATATATAATAATTATATATATATATATATATATATAACCTCTGATCTGATTGTCTCTGATCTGCCGATCCGATCTGATCAGAGATCAGCGATCGGGGTTTCCTCAGCACCTTGACTAAATCCGCCCCTATGCATCCTCTGATTGTGATTTTTCCTTTAAGGTTCAAAGCCCATTCCAAAGGAAAATCCTCATTTTCTTAAGGATCAAAGTAGCCTTCCTTGTGCAATAACTTCATTATCGAGACTTGGATTGAAGTGTCATTCGCGTCGTTGGAATCAGGATGACAGGATCTACACTCTAATCTTGAGTTGACTTCATTCCAATCACTTTGATTTTTGAGTTTTTCCATGCTATTGTATCTGAAGATCCACCTAGATCAATCCTCCCCATTGAGGAGGTTTTGGACCGCCAAAAGATTTTCATTATTCAATTAGCAAGTGAGGGAATTGTTCCCTCACTTTCTCTTTCTCTAGCCATCTGGCCTTGTTGGGGTGCATTCCCTTGAATCCAACTCGAAGGTATTGTACATCTCCTTGTCATGAAGTCCTGGTTCTTTTGTCGAGGATGATGTCTTCGGGCAACTCATCGAGATATTCTGGTGAAAAATCATCGACTGTGGGAACTGTGCCCACCTCATCAGTGTCCATGATCAAAGGTGGTTCATACAAATTTAGGTTCTCCACATTCACTACTGAGTATTTCTGCATATATACCGACAAGTCAAGATGAAAGGCATTGTTCCCAATCTTCTCCAATATGGTGAATGGTCCATACCAGATTGGCCACAACTTCTTTCCTTCTCCCTTCATCCTGTCTTTGCTAATGTGGAACCACACCTTGTCACCCACTTGGAATTGATGGTCGACTCAGTGTTTATTATGTCAAGCCTTGTAATGGGCTTGACTTTTTTCCAACTGCTCTTGCACTGCTTGGTGAATCAATTGGATTCGTTGAATGAACTGTTGAGCTTTGCCCTTATCATTACATCCACTGGAGCCATCTTCCCTTCCAAAGACCATATCAAAAGTGTCCTTTGGTAGGTAACCAAAACATGTCTAAAAAATGGTGAACGTTGCATCGATGAATGCACTGCTCGGTTGTAGGAATGATGTATATAGGGGAGATGTTCATCCCACAACTTGGGATGTTTCCCATAATAGCCTCGTAATAAGTGTACCACAGTACGCTTAACAACCTTTGTCTGTCCATCGGTCTGTGGGTGAAATGCCGTGCTTCTTTTCAATTTGGTGTCCATCATCCTCCACAAGCTGGTCCAGAACTCCCCGAGAAAGTGAGAGTCTCGATCCGACACAATTGATGTGGGTAATCCAAAGTGGACCCAAACATGCTGAAAGAAAAGAGAAGCAGTTCGCTCTGCAGTAATCTACTTTTTACAAGGCATAAGAATACACATCTTGCTGAAACGATCAACGACGACATACAAATAGTCGTGACTCTTCCTAGACAAAGTTAAACCCCCTACAAAGTCCATTGACACACTTTCCCATTGACGACTCGTAATAATGAGTGGTGTGTAGAGCCCAAGTTTTCTATTAGAGGGCTTTGAAACAGAACACATCACACAACCCTTTACATAGCGAGTCACAATGTTTTTCATATGAGGCCAAAAACAAAATCTTTGTACATGACATAAAGTCTTCTTGACACCAAAGTGTCCAGACACAAGAGAGGTGTGGGCCTCTCGAATTACATGTACTCTTTCTCCTGTGGGAATACACAATATACCAAGGTGATACAACAATTTCCCCTGCAAGTGATAGTTGTCCACCTATGAACCATGGGTTAGTTTTTCATAAACCTCCTTAAAGTCATCATCGTTAGCATATCGTTCAACATAACTTTCAAAACATAACGAAGCATTATGCAAAATAACAGAAGTAGAAATAGGAGGGCGAGATAGCATGTCAGCCACTTTATTGCTAGTGCCCTTCTTATTTATTACCAGATGAAATTGTTGAAGAAATCCCATCCACTTGAAATGACGAGATTGATGCAACTTGGTTTGTGACTAAAGGTACTACAAGGGCTGATGATCTGTATAGATGATGGTCTCCTTTCCGATCAGGTAGTGTTTCCACTTTTTCACACTCTGCACCAAGGCATAAAGCTCCTTGTCATAGGTGGGATAGTTTATCACAGCTTGAGAAAAATTCTCAGAATGGTAACAAATCGGCTTCTTTTGCTGCATCAATACAACTCCCATGGCATAACCGTTGGCATTGGTTTCGATCACAAATGGTTGTTTGAGATCGGGTAAGGCTAAGACTGGCGCGGTGCTAATTTTTTCCTTGAACGTTTCGAAGGACTTCTGTTGTCTTACTCCCCATTGGAAGACCTGTTTCACACTTGTCAACGTGTGCAAAGGTGCCGCAATAACAGAGAAATTAGCAATAAATATCCTCCAATACTGGACTGCACCTAGAAAGCTACGGACCTCAGTTACACTAGTAGGCTTAGGCCAATTTATAATTGTTTCGACTTTAGAGGGATCAATTTTTAACTGACCATGACCAACAATATGACCTAGGTAACCCAAAGAGGTTTTCCCGAACTCACACTTTGACATTTTATTTTATTTTATATTTAATATATATATTTATTATATATTTTATTTATTTTATTTATTTATTTATTTTTATTTTTTTTTTTCAGCACATCAAGCACTTTCTTTACATGAATCACATGTTCAAACCAACTTTTGCTAAAAACTAGTATATCATCTAAATACACAAGAATAAACTCATCAATGAAAGGCTGAAATATATCATTCATAACCCACATAAAGGTGGTTGGAGCATTGTAAAGCCCGAATGGCATCGCCATCCATTCGTACAACCCATGCTTGGTCTTGAAAGCGGTTTTCCACACGTCCTGCTCCGTAATTCTAACCCGGTGATAGCCACTACACAAATCCAACTTCATGAAATATACAACATTTTTTAATTGGTCTAATAAATCATCTATGCGTGGGAGGGGATAGCGATTTTTCACCGATATTTTGTTGAGCGCGCAGTAGTCCACACACATCATCCAACTGTTATCCTTCTTTGGCACTAGAACAATTGGCGAACCACATGGAGAGGTGCTCAACTTGATGACGCCTTCGTCCAACAATTCCTGCACTTGCCTCTTGATCTCCTCCATTTCAATCATCGACATCCTGTACATGCCGATATTTGGCAGAGGGGCATCATGCAATAGATGGATTTCATGTTGGATTTCCCTCTTCGGAGGTAGTCCCTTCGGCACCTGAAACAATTCATTATAATCAGAAATCAATTCCATTTATTCCTATTTATGCTTCCCATCGCAGCCCTGGAATGCATCAGCGAATTCGACCTCTTTCTCCCTTACAACCATAAGCATGCATGTTTTACTGGAATTCACCAGTCATTTCATTTGCCCAGCGCTTACGAGGCTGGCATTAATTTTGTTTTGATGACCCTGAAATATGTATTCTACCCCATCCTTGGTGATGTGATATTTATTCTCATGGCAGAAAAGACTACTTTTCTGTCATACAGGTATGAGCTACCTAATACCATGCCACAAATATCCAGTGGTATTACATCCAACTCTACTTCATCTACCAACTTATACGCAATCACAAATTTGATCTTGCACTGTTGGGTTACATTCAATTTCACTTTATCATTTATCCATCCCAGCGAGTAAGGTTTTGGGTGTGGTTTTGTATCTAAGACAAGCTTCTTTACCAGGGATTCTGCAATTAAGTTTACTTGGGACCCAGTATCAAATAGAGTTTCCACTTTAGTGTGATTTACTACAACCCTGATATGAAATATTTCAACTCTTTTTCTGTCATTCAAAAGGGACTCATCTACAGAACTGGTACTTTCATGTGATTTAGAATTAACAGGAGGTGTAAGGGTACCTTTTGTTCTCGCTGCTGTGACCAGTGCTTCATCTCCCGAATCTGATCCAAGGTCTTGCTGTGCCACTGCCACTATTTTCTTCTTCCCTTTTCCTCTATACTTCTTTGGATGCCTTTCTAGGTGCTGCTTCCAACAATGATCGTCATCGTGGCCTTCCTTCTTGCAATGATTGCAATAAGGCCACTCTCCTTCTTTGGCTGCTACTGTTTTCTTCTCCGTCCCTTGCCATTTCACTTTAGATTTTCCATTGGGCAGTTTGAACGATGGCTTTCTGGACTGATCCTCTCTTTCATTCTTGCCCGTGTTCTCAATATGAATTGCTTTTACACTAGCTGAATCAATAGTGGTTGGTTCAAACAATAACAATGAATGCCTAATATAACTATGCAGTGAGTCAATATACTTAGTTACAAACTTCAGGTGCATCAAGTGCAATACCCAAATTCAGTGCTTGCTTCCTAAATGTTTCTATAAAACTTTGAACATATTTCCCTTTGCCTTGTCTTAAGTATTGCCAATTCATCAAGCTTTCTGCTTGTATCCTAAGGGATAAAATTTTTCCTTTAACGCAGAAGTGAAATCAGGCCATGAGGAAAAGAGCTTACCCACATTCTTACTACTTTGCAATTTTCTCTCCCATCAAAAAAGAGTTGTGCTTCCCATCTGTAGAGAGGCTAGCTGGATTTTCACCTCATCCTCTACGATTTGCTGAATCCTGCAGTAAACCTCAATTTGCTTGATCCAATTGTTAAACTTTTCCATGTTACTTTCACCATTAAACACAGGAAGATCAAATTTAACATCTAATTTAAAAAAAGGTTTCTTAGATGCATCCTTTGGATTTCTCTGATTATGGTGGTGGGAGGAAGAAGAGCTTTCACTTCCAGAACGAGAAGGAGGGGGTTTCTTCTCCACCATTTCCATGTGCTGAACCTTGTCCTTTTTGGTTCCTCTCTTATGCTTTTTCTAGTCTTGTAACCAATTGACTGATATTTTCTGCCATTGAATAGAAATTCTTTTTGAAATTGCGCTCCTCTTCAATATGAGCTTCATCTCGAGCCATGTTTCTTCTCTAAGGTGCACGTCCTGCCTCTGGATCGAAAGGTTTTAGATTCCCTTCACCTCTTTGAAGCCTGCTTTTTGTTAGCATGCAAACATATAATTCACATCTAAAAAGCCCTGCTCTAATACCACTTGATCCAGGATGTTTTCACTTATAGATGTATAGAAAAGAATCACATGTAAAATTGCAGCTTAACACAAAAATGTGCACATAAGAAAAGAAGAAGTAAACACATTAAAGGCACAAAAGAAGACACCAAGGCTTGGTAACGGAGTTCGTCCATTTCGGACTACATCTCTGGGCCCAACAATGGGGAGGCCTTTCTTATTAAATGGCATGAAAAAAAAAGAGAATTATAATCATCAACTGTCCACAAGAGGATTATACCTCCAATCTACAAGATGGCTGTGAAATGGATGCCTGACATGGAGAGGTAAGCAACACCAATGCGTACATAGCAATGAAAGGGGCTGGAGTCAAGTAAAACTGTCTAAACACAGACAAAGATGTGCTCTCAGCCTCCTTCCAATGAAACAACGTGCTGGAAAAATTCCTCCTCCCCTCTCTTTCCATCGATTGGGTTTTGTAATGGGTTTTCAAACAGAATCCCCTTTAAATCGGGGTTGTCTGATTAACAATGGAGGCCGATTTCGTGGAAGGATCGACAGGCGTAACTTCCTTTTAAAATGACCTTTTTATCATTGAGGCCATAAGGCCTTAAAATCCCATAAAAACACTAAAAATCTGCCCCAAAACCATTTACCCAGACTTCAAAACTAGTGAAATCGGGCATATTTTCCATAGCGGGTTCGACTTGAGGTCACAAATCAGTGCATCGCTGTCCCTAAGGTCCTGTAACCAGGGAATTGCTGACCACCGGTTGCCGATCGCCAATATCAGCGTCAGTGTCCCACTCATGATCCGGCCGATTAATTGATCGCCAATCGCACCCTGTCACCTCCGATATATATATATATAATATATATATCATACCAGATAATATATATATACTAGTATATATAGAATATATCTATATATATAGTAATATATACTATAATATATATATATATAATGTATACTTATATATATATATACATATATGTATGTGAATAACACCATACATATACTGTATATCATAGTAATAACTAGGATACATATCAAATACTATATATAATATAGGTAATATACTATATATACATTGCTTAGATATACTATAAACGATATATATATCTAATACTATATATGTATATTTATAAATATATATAGATTAATAGCATATATATATAATATATATATTATATATATTATATATATACATATGTATATGTATACATATACAAAAAATAAATTTTGTTTTATATCTGTATGAAATATACATATGTAAGTAATACATATGTATATATTATTAGATATATATATATATAAGTATAGTAATATATATATATATATAATATATATATATAATATATATACCTATATATAATATAATCCAATTGTCTCCGATTCGCTAATCCGATCTGATAGGAGATCGACGATTGGGGTTTCCTCAATGCCTTGTCTAAGTCCACCTCTATGCATACACTGATTGTGATTTTGCGTTTAAGGCTCAAAACCCATTTCCAAAGTAAAATCGTCATTTTCTTAAGGATCAAAGCAACCTTCCTCGTGCGATAACATCATCGTCCATACTCAGATTGAAGTGGCATTCACGTCATTGGAATCAGATGACGAGATCTATGCTCTGATCCTGAGTTGACTTCATTCCGATCACTTTGATTTTTGAGTTTCTCCATGCCATTGTATCTGAAGATCCACCTGGATTAGTTAACCAAAAATAGAAAACTGATTAGAGTAGGCGGTACTAGTTAAGAGTGTAAGCATCATGATTTCACCATGAATCTCTCTGAAAAAACGTATTTTCCATCAGGGTATCATCAACTACAATAAATTCAAGATTCACATGAAGAGAGGGAATATACATATAATGAAGTGTGGATAGTTGTACAATTTCCTCTTCAATTTCGCCCTACTTGTCTAAGAACCCAAACACGGTTTCATACAAAAACTAACCTACAAGTGCAAAAGAAAACAACTAAGGAAAGAAACAAGACAAAGAAAGGCATAGTAACCAAATCAAGAAACAAACAAGAAAAGAAAACACTACTCCTACTCCTAACCTAAGTAGAACATAGGCCAACTCATGTGAAGCGATATTCAATGCAACCATCGGCGCATTGGTTGGGCCATGTAGGCGAGAGCATAACCGACAAGAAAGATATGAAAGAAAACCGACATAAAATAAAGATAAAAAAAATGTAAACCAAAACGTTCAAAGCTTTTATCTATAGAAAAGTAAAGGCGGAAAGCACATGAAAATAATTCTACAAACATATCATGGTGTCCTATCACATTGCACATGGAAGACAAGCATGTACACACCTTCAAACTTTACAAATGAGCAAACATAAAGAAAGAAGAAAAATTATGTTTTGCGACAACGCTTCCTATGTATAACTCCTCCAATGCTTGAGCAATAGGATCATGTGATTTCGGTGGAGGATGTGAAAACTGTGAAATAGATTGATTTTCAGTGTAAACAACATAGTGATGAGGGGTTTGGAGAGATTCAACAGATTTCAAATCAGAAGTGGAACTAACGTCAAAACTACGAATACCTGACATAACCATCATCTCAAGATGAAGTGCCTTGACAATTTGAGGAGCTTCTAAATCATGAGAAGATGGATCATCAAAGGCCAGTGGCTTAGAAAGATCAACAGTAGGAAAATCAGAATCGTGATCAAATGAAGGGATGAAAATATCATGACAGCGATGATCAGAAAAATGAAGAAGATGGACAATGGCATCCTCATGATCAGATGAATTGTAAAGATAGGATGATGAAAAACAATAAATTCCACCCTCTATGTTTTCGGATAGGTAAGATGAGATATTAAGAGGATCAAGGAAGATAGATTTTTCCTCTCCGCCATCAAATGAAAAATTCACATCCCACGTGTTTTATGAATGATCAAAGATAGAAACATACGGAAATGAATTTTCACAAGATGTAACAAAAATGGCAGAATTGTGGAAGATGTCAGAATAAAGCGAATGTGGTGTGAATAGAAGGAGGTCATCCTTCACTGCAAATTCTTGTTCAGAATCCCACACATACTTATCACCAATGATAGTGCAGGTTGGTTGTTCAACACAACCTCCATCCAGAACTTGATCCTCGTGAACATCGTATGTGATATCCAAGACGGATGAACAAAACACACCAAAATTTGGAGGATCAAAGGGACCAAAGGACGGAGGCTGTGGAGATAAGACCACTTGACAACCATCAAGGTTACCGTCCAAATATGCGCAAAAATCCTGAGCAGGTGGGGTAGGAGGAGATGGTGATAATCAACAAGTAGATTCTCGACCTCTCCCGCCACAACCTACGAAACTAGAGTTTTTTGGTGAAAAGGGGACAGAGGGTTGTTAAACACACATGGACAACAAGAGAGATATGAAAGATAAAACATGCAATACAATTTTTATTGACAAATGATATACATTTATAGTACATTATGTGACCGTTGGGATTC